>BOPP01000061.1:2088999-2139646 GCA_017312745.1 Gryllus bimaculatus
TTCTTGAAGTAGATAAAATGTCGCATCATTGTTTACGATGTAATTAAGGGTCGAAGTCGGTATACTTCTAATTTCATAGGCATAATGTTAGAAAATATATCCTAATGTTAAAAAGGATAAAACGCTCTATTTTATATTATGGTAAATATATCCGCGTGCATGAATAATTGATTACCTTGCACATAATGATTTTAAACAACTATTTTTCTGCTCAAGAATCGTTAAAGGGGCCAACTCTTTTTGCATTGCCATGCCCTTGGCGGGCTGTCCCTGCGAACTAGGGATGAGACATCGATGTCGACGTTTTCAAAACACTGAAGAAGCATCGATTTATTCCGATGTTCTTTTACATCGATGTTTCCTGATTGATATTTTCTTATTTTCCAATGTTTTGTTTCTGTATGGAAAATTCCCTTGGTCACAATACTGCAAATGTTAAAATACGAAATAGCGTATGGTGACACTGTTGTTCAGGTGTTGGGACCAAACGACCGCTGTACTACCTTCATCGAGCAAACTATGTTGCCCAAGATGACCTTCATGCCTTTGCACTAGTATTTCCTCTTTCTTCATATTCATTTTACACATTGAGATATAATTAAAAAATACGCTGTGGGCGTACGGTCAGTCTCTTCTTCTCGTACCCTTATTCACGATTGATAATCACGAACACTGTCAAATAAAATTTTAATGCATACGAATTTAATGGTGTGCATTTTAGAGGTTATAACTGGAGACTAAAAACATCGATGTTCAAAAAACGCAGATCCTTTTTAGGCGATGTATTTTTTTCATCGATGTTTTAGTTTTGAACATCGATGATTGCTAACGTAGTAATTTTGTTGTGGATGTCGCTACACTATTTCGAACGCTTTGCGCACGCGTGTGGGCGTGGGCACCTGCTCGCGCTGGTGTTCCTCGCCCTCGAGGCGGTCGGCGTGCGTGGCGCGCTGCTGCTGCAGCTGCTGTAGCGCCGTCTCGTGCGCCGTGCGCGCCGCCTCGGCGCCCGTGGCCAGCGCGCGCACCATGCCCAGCGCCGCCTCCACCGCGCCCAGCTGCGCGTCGCGCGCCGCCTCCATCTCCCCGTCGCTCGCCTCCCCTGCGCACGCCAGCCCGCCCGCCCGGCGGCGTTTTTCTTCTTTTTCTTAATTCCGTTGCACCTTTTTCGTAACAACCACTCTTAGCCATTGAGCATTTATACATACTTGGGGGAATCTTCCAATAAATTTGACCGTGTCTCGTAACGTCGGTGTCAGTCATTTCGGCTAGCGTCTCGCTGCCGATAGTAATCGGGGTTCCTAAGTCGTCACTCACACAGAAATCCGTGATGACGCGAGTTGCATAACTTCCGTGACTTCACGGAGCATAATTAAGCAATACGACTATACCGGTTATGTTGCACAACCCCTCGATAATCGAAACAAAATCTTATATGTTTGGATCCTATATTTTGAATGGCATTTACTATTCAAGGTATTGCAGCAATATCGATTTATATGAAATCGTTTTGAAATCAAGAACGCGCAACGAGTGCTCTCTCCGGCGTGTGGTGCTCTCGTAAGCAGAAAACTCTATCACGCTGTTAAGCTCTTTTATTGCGATAACTCTTTAGCCCTACACATCAATATACGGCCCTGGTTGTATTCACACCGTAACTACTATTCCACTCTCTGCACCGCAAACAACCACCGGCTTTTAGTCCAGAAGCGTGGGGGATCTGGCAGCAGGGTGTCGCTTGCGAGGTGAATACCATTTTCTGTCTTCGTCTGAAACTAGCTGCAGCTTAATTTTATGAATTTCGTGTGTTATTAAAAGTACAAAAGTTTATACCATTCTTGACGGTATTGAATGCATTATTTATGATATTTGCAGAATTTACTTTCATTTGATGTTAGGTTTGTTGATTCAAAATGTGCATTATGAGTCCTTGGAGTAAGGGTGGTCGTTCTGAAAGAAAATCCCTCTCTGTCCTTCTAGAGTGCACCCGTGTTCAAAAATTATCCCGGCAGAACCTACTGTTATTCTGGGAGCACTGTTGTGAATAGTGTGTGTGTGTGTGTGTGTGTGTGTGTGTGTGTGTGTGCGTGTGTGTGTGCGTGTGTGTGTGCGTGTGTGTGTAAGATCTTTCATTATAGCAATCATATACAGGGTAGGAAAATTTTCGAAATAAAACAATTTTATTACCACCACTAGTGTCAGCAATAGCCTCTACTATTATGAAATGAACTAGTGTAGAAATGTATTCAAATAATTGTGTTTGATGAAAAGAGCAGAAATGCGATCACCGTATTTTCGAAATCTTGTTTATTTTGGTTTTCATATAAATTCTATTATCGGGAATTGTCTCAATGCAGAGCTAATACAAAAACTAGAGTGCCCACTGAAAATCGGAAGCCCGAGCCAGTGCGGGGAAGGTCAACATATCTGACCGGACACTACGCATAAAATTATATAAGTAATGTTTGAAAATATACTTTTACTGAACTTATAATTTACATAAATTGCTTTGTTTTATCATATATTATTGTTCTCAATTTTGTAAAACACATTTTCGTCATTCGATGGAGCTGCAACCCCCAGTTTGTTAGGGCTCCAGCCACCTCTCCGCCCCTCTGCCCCCTCCACGCCGGCTAACACGAGCGTGGGCTTCGATTCAATGGGATTGGCTGCTAAAAGCAGCTATTAGGATTATACGATGTGCCTGACAGGTGCGCGTCAGCAGAGGCAGCGTGCCGCGCCCTTCTGCCGTTGCTAAGTGACCGCTGTATGAGCTTTCGCGGAATGAAAGCGAATTCTAGATTTCAGTCCAATTCGTTTAATATTGGGTCATTTTGACTACTAAACTGTCGGGATACTATTAATGAACAAACGTTTGATTTATTTATAATGTCAAATTATCATAAGTTATCTTAGCGGGTTCGATCATGCTATGCATTTGTTCATTCCGAGTTTATGGCAATAAGGTTATGTTGAAAAAATTGAACTGCTATTTCCTTAGGAAACCACTATCGGCCTAATGACGTGCAATTGAAGCGTCATGAACAAAAAGGGCTGATACAACACATAGCCTTGTGAGTGCAAGCGGACGAGACCTTTGAGACGTGAAACATCTCAAAGTCTCGCTTGTGATGCAATCACCAGCTGCTCTAGTGCTGAGATTCTTATCTATTTTAGTTCGCCTCCCCTCAAAATAAGAGTATGTAATGGATATGTTAATGTACGCAATGTATACAGGATGAGAAATTTCATGTGGAAAAAAAATAAAGCTCCATCTTATCATCAGATAAACAAATGTTTTATGGCATTTTTGTCAGAAACGCAATTCCTCACTTTCAGAATTTGTAATATTTCGCGACCCTTCGACCCCAACACAATGAAATCTAGTTAGCTGCTTTCGTAGCTAACGGTGTGCCTAAAGTGAACAGATATTAGAAATTTGCAGGTTCCAACTTCATTTGAACGTGCTCTTCGTTATTTGTTATAAAATTCGCTCTGAGAACGAGATTTGAACATGCGAATGGATAAGTTTGAATAATCGTGCTTTCACATTTTGTGATTACATTACGATAACATACACCCACGCATGAAGAAACTTGTAAATAAAAAAGTCATGAATGTATTTGCCTCGCATTTGTAGTTACAAATATAAAACGTTTACAGTAAATTATTTCGTTATTTTTCTGTCGAAAGTTAATATCGCGGTCCTTCCTTCATTTTACCACTATTTCCGTGGCTGTCGCGACCCCATGTTGAGAAACGCTGTGCTGAATATATGCTGTTTGCCGTTTTTTTAGATACTGATCTTTCTTTTTTCCGCTCGCTTGTGTTCACCGTCAGAGACAAATACCAAATTACACTGCAATATAACCTTCGCGCAGAGTTTACTCGTTCGCAGTGACGACAACGCGCAGGGCATATAAAGGGCTTGTATAGTTTAATTGAAAATCTTCACTCGTGATTGCACAATACGGTAACTATAGCAGTGATGGTAGATTGCCGGATGCTGTGTTCTGTATAGGCGCGTGAAATTATCAAAATTTTAAATGAGTTACAAAGAACAATAATTTATTTTTAATTTATGAAAGTTAGGATATCGAAATATGCTTTAGAAATAATTCAACTAAAGTGTCGATTGTGTCTAGAAAGTTATTTTTTGATCTCACAGTTGCGTCTTGGACAAATGATTAATTAATGATATAGCTCAAAGAATTTTGAACAGAAATTAGCGTAATCTTGCAGATTAACATTTTTCTCTAGCAGATATTGCAGATAGCTCTAGCATATACTGTAGACTAAGATGAAAATATTTTTTCCCACCAGAAATATCAATTTCTCGTCCAAGGAGTTTGAAGAGGCGTTGCCTCATTCACTATACACACGATTTGAAGGCAGCTTAGCTCGCATTAATTGCAGATGTTTCAACAACGTTAGCTTGCCCGCTCCAAATCAAAAAAACGTGCGCGCTGAAGGAAGGGTTAGTTGTGTAAACTTCATTGTACGCTCGCAACGAGCCTAACCGAGCGTGCGCCCACACGCGCCCACCTTCTCTGCGGTAGACGTCGAGCTTTGCGCGCATCTCGTCGTCGAGCAGGCTGCGGCTGGAGTCGAGCTCGGAGAACCACGTGAGCACTTCGTTGCGCTTGTTGAGCGTGTCGCGGCACATCTCCAGGCACGACGACGGGATGGCCTTCAGCTGCAGCTCCAGGTGCAGCAGCGCCTCCTCCGTCGGCCCTGCGCCCGAGCCAACACTCGCCGCCCCTGCCTATGTGGATCTTTCGGCTTCATTACAGATGAATGATGTGTATAGTGTGTATAGTGTATTTAAAGTACTTTGCAGGAATTTGAATGACAACTTTTAAAAGTCACTGGTAACAATAACAGTTAACATAGTAATTTAATTTTCCTAATTTGAATTTTTTACAACAATTTCCGGTTTAGGCATAAGAATTGACTTTCTGTTATTAAATAAAAATACAATAATAAAGGTATCTTTAAATGTAGAAAAGTTATGTTTCGAGTCGAGCCGAACAAGAAAAAAAGTAACTTTAGAGAAAAGCCAGGTTTAAGATTCATTAGCTCTAAAGTGGTCGTCTGTGAACATTTGATCTCTGACTACAAGAAATAATTTATCCAAAATATATATTCTACTTTTTATGTGACGTTAAAAAGGACTTAACATTAATTTAAATTTCATTTTAAAAATGTATCACAAAATTTTAATTTTTCTTTCATTTTTTGCGATCAAGGCTACCTGAACTGCAAATGGCCGTGAGATGTGGCACGAATTTGGAAAAGTACAAATAAATAAAAAACTAACAAAACAACTTATTTGGTATAAAATTCGTTCTGAGAACGAGATTTGAACATGCGAATGGATAAGTTTGAGTAATCGTGCTCTCACATTTTGAGATTACATTACGATAACATACACCCACGCATGAAGAAGTTTGTAAATAAAAAAAGTCATTAATGTATTGGCCTCGCATCTGTAGTTTCAGCATTTCAGCTGAAACCACAAAGATATTAATTCTACCCCTTTTTAGCCATCCACCTCCTCAGATTCATTGTGGAGGTTGTACTTTATTATTTTTATCGGGTAATTCTATGCTACTATGCCCCTCGGGTGGTTCATGGACAGAGTTTTGTGAGGTGGTCCTGGGATCGATTTCCGGTCGAGGTCAAAACTAACCTGTAGCTTTCTAATACAAATAGTTTCTGCAGCTATTTGGCGAAATAAACCTTGAAGGCAGGTTAATTAAGCTAGGTTTGGTGATGGGAATACGTTATGCTTGCCACAAGGCTCATTTATCCCAGGCGTGGACAATTAATAAAAACAGGGCGCAGGACTGGGAACGCCGCTGGACGCCGAAGTCGGATTAATCCGACCCTAAAATACCAAATCCATTCAATTCTATGGTCCTGCCTTGCAACTTAAGTACTAAGAGGGAGGACTTCGTCTCAAATATACTAATATTATATTACTTCTAGCTTTATTATAATATAAATTTCACAGTTCGATCTGTGATTTGGAACAAAAGATTTTAGAATGCTAATTATTCTTCAAAATTATCTTCTTGTTGATCTCAGAGTTTTCCTTAATGCATGCAATTCAGATTTTATTTACATTATGCGTATTACGTTTCTTCGTTACATTCACTCTCACTGCATGCACTTCAATGTCTTTCATCTGTTCGCCACGTCATCAACGTGACACAAAGTATTCTCTGACTTGAAGGTCCAAAATATTAAAATATGGCTTCTCGACAAGCGATACGAATCGGAAAATTTCGATGAAAGAAACACAATAATAAAACAATCACTCATAGATCTTAGTAAAGTGATTCACTTCGAACGACATCAAGCCAATATTACAATGCACGCTATTGGCTCAGGTATTCACTGTTTTCAGGAATCATATTTTCTAGAACTGTTACTAAATTACATCCTTTCTTCTATATCACCATCGTAAAAGTTTCAAAGCTACCTTGTGGATTTCCTGTATTGTGATAGTTTTGATGTCGCTTTACTGGCCTGGAATAAATATAAGACTAAAGTTATCGCTGTTATCAGATTTTCTTTCTCAAATACCGGCGTCTTTCCTGACATCTGTTGTGGAAACAGGAGGCAATATCAGCATTTTTTCCAACTCTTGCTATGTACTTGCACAAATCAGTAATTGCGGTAAAACCATAAGTAACGTAGCGTAATACATTAGGTAAAAGGGGGCCATCGCCATTAAAAGGATGTGAACCATGATATCTTAAAACGTTTCTTTCGAGTTTTTTTATAATGAAATAAATTGGATAAGGTAAATGATTGAACTGAAATTTGTAGCTGTTGAAAATAACGAACGGTTACAAAAACTATCAGTTTCAACGAAGTGATGACCCAAACACATCCCTGCGCTTTACCTGAGATTGTGTGATTGGCGACTGTCTCCCCGGCGGCGGCGGCGCGGTGGTCGCGACCGCTGCCTTCCATGCCGCCGCCACCGGCCCCGGCGCCATCGCCGTACTCGCTGCTGCGGCAAGCTTTGGCGCTAGCGCCCCCGGCCCCGCCTCCACCCTCCATCATCCATGGCAGGGCCTCGGGGATGCTTGTCTCCTTGGAGCCCGCCGCCTGCCAAACATGCCGGGGCAGCAGTGGCATTTTAGAATGCCGATTCGCGAGCGGATGAGCTGCAGTTTAACATTTTTTATCGCTAAAAAAATGATTTTAAGACTTTGGCAATATAACGTGCTCTAAACTAACTAATCATTATTTATCGGTATCGTAGTGCGTTATACAGTGTGATTAGTCAGAAGCGATGGATTGAATATGATTATTTTTGTTAATTTAATCGGATTGGGTTACTGATTCATAAAAAATTTACATTTTTCAAAATCCATATTTTCGTACGGATAGTGTTAAGTACATTGCTGGTTTGACATTTAATTTACAATGTGCAAGTGAAGCAATACTTGCCCATTGAACCGGAAGAGCTCACATACAAAAAAGACCTTGTCCGTCATACCCAGAAATCATCAGAGAATATTTATTCCCAAATACAATAAATTTAATGAAAATAAAATATATTTGAGGAATGTAACGAGTTGAAAATATTAAAAACTAGAAACTAATAGATTTTTTTTAGTAGCAATTTCAAAAACTATTCATTTCTTACCTGATGGTAAGAAAAAATGTGAATTATAAATTTACGGATATAGGCATATCCAGAAGATATGATCACAAAGTTGAAATATTCAATAATTAGGAATACTCGGACTAAAAGGCTTTCACACTCTTCTGAAAAATTTCAAATTTGAAATATATTGTTGTCATCAAGTACATTGTTTCAATTTCAAATTTGTAAAGAATACGTAATACAAAATTTTAAATTTCAGGAATATCATATTCTTCACCCGGTGTCTTAAAACGGTTCGTCAAATAAACGTTCATGAAGTCAATGACAAATTAAGTCAATGATCTTGACGTGACAAAGTCTTATTTGCGTGAGGAAATGTACTATAAAATTTTGAAATAGTATTTTATTATTTGATAATTTATAATGGATTTATTACAAAACGTGACGCGATAGTAATTGTGGACAAAGTCTTTCTTGGAAGTTTGCTCCTCACCTGGCTAATGAATTATCTTCTCATCATTGAGGCAAAACGTCAAGCGAAGCATCAGCAAGAGAACTTCTCTTAGACCGAGGTTGACGTTCTGTTTCAAAAAGAAACCAAACATTAAATTTGTTGAAATGCGTAAAAATCAAGCGACTATTTTACTAAAATGGAATGAAGGATGCAAATAATTACAAAAACATTTTATCGTTAAACATTTTAGATATTTATTTCCAATGAGCATTTCGCTTTCGTGAGTTCTGTGTGACGCGTATTCGAATTCCTTGAAGTATACAGTAACAACACGAATGTGGCTTGGTCATTGCCATTTCACATGTGATATTAGCCGTGTGTCTTTCTAGACTGTTTCCTAATACCGTAGTCTTATAAGAAAAATCATAAAAATACAATGTTTTATACTTTACGAAGGAAATATAAACAGTTGAATGATGCTACATGTTTTACATGGAGGGGATTATGAAAGGGGATAATGTAAGGAAAGTAAGAGAAAAACCGCGTCAATTTACATCTAGATAAGTTGTAAATAAGGCAATCGGAATCATCAAAAGAGGGGTAAAAAGTAAAATATTCTATGTACCACGGGCGTTAACTGGTTCTAATTATAGCCTCCGGCCTTCTGTCTTTGAGCTTCTTGTGCCCCGAGACTATTATAACTCTCATAACGCCATTGATGGATAAATAACTATTTTTGAAATATAAGTACTTATAAACCATGCTTAGGAATAGCTCATTTGCTTTCAATGTTCTTAACGGACGCCGCTGTTGGCTTTACATTCCTCCGTTTGGTGTCGGCATGTCAATATGACAGTTCAGTGTTGCTAAAAAGAATAATTGAGTATTGGAGACTTCAGAAAGTTTTTAAAAATGGATTTAATTCAGGTTGATCAATGGTTCCTATCATGAACACAATGTTCTATAATCTGCAATTTTAAGTGTTTACTTCCAATAAGCTAAACAATTTGGAAACTGATACTATACAATTCTGCATTAACAAATCTTTGTCACTATATTTTTAGTGTGGATAATAAGTATTAATAGGTCAATTATTTAATTACTTGTGCGTACTCACAATTAAAGTTACACTGACGTCATATATTTTTTGTATTTTCCCGATCTAAAATGGATTTTACTTTGTTTTTTCTTAAAAGCTGTTCTATTTCATAAACACTATACACTTGCATTAATGGCGCGAGTTGGCAGATTTCCTTAGCTGTCGGTAAGTTGACATGTTCTTCTCACTAATACAATTTCTACTTTCGGGATAATAAGTTTGAGAAAATTGTGTGAGCAGGAGTGTAGATCTCTACCTACAATTGACTTCAGAGATCTGTTCTGAGAAATAGAGCATTAGCCAATATTTTAATAGGATAACATGATGTCAAGAAGTGGAATACGAGCAGAAAGTTGCGCTACGTTGTGGTCTGAGGCCCTCTATGTCTGTCTAGTTTCATTTCTACCTCTGCCTTGTTATCCCGATATTGATGTCAAATGTGGCACAATTTTCCTTGACAGATAGTGGTTACACCTAGCATTGTTAATGGCATCGAAATAAGAAAAAAACTCGTGACGCAAAACGAGCACGTGCTTTCTCGTCCGTATTTTACGCAAAATTACGTGAAAACAACTCGAATTTTCGAACAATTTTAACCTAATTTCAAAATCTATCATTAAGAAGCATTCCAATGATGAAAAATTCTCTATATTTAATATTTTAGTTATAGGAAGACTCTAAAGAAATGTTGAACTTTTACAATTTTGGAGAAATCAGAGTTTTCAACGAACATGAGACCTACACTATTCTCTTAAAACGTAATTCACACTAACCAAAAACATTTAATTAAAATCGATAGACCCTTTTTTTTGAAAATTTTGAAAATGTCCCAGGTGCTACATGTAAAGTGCCATCAAAAATTAAAATATTGGTTTCAAATTCAAAGGGTCGTGACATCAGACAGCTCGGGGAATATGAATTTTGGAGAAAATTATCTGTACGGCGTAGCTACTAGCGTTGTTCGCAGACGGAGAGACGTTTTGCCGTCATTCGATTTTTTGGTATCAAGGACTCACAAAACATGGATTATGACTACACTAGGGGAGGTTAGGGGAGGTTTTTTAAATTTAGGAACTGAATTTATCCACTTTTTAGTTTCTAGGGCCCTGTAATAGAGTTTTTTAGGCGAAATTTTGCCGTTTGTCGCGCAGTATTACATAACATTCTTTCTACTCCGTAGTGACAAAGTAAAATCTAGTTAAGAAAGTCATGCAAACGAGAACAGGAACAAGAGGAACGCGTTCCTTTCCAGCACTCCTAGAAATGTCCACCGAACCCTGTCAAAATATGGGCGTGACTTTTCCAATAAACAAACATGCCCTTTCGTAGAAAAATACAATAGTTTATTGGAATTTCGTGTGATTGTTATACAAGATAATGAATATACAAGATGCCTCTAAATAAATCTTTTAATAAAATTTATGTAGCACTAATTTAAAGCAGTAATGTAAATAAAATTTATGTAACACTAAGGGAGACTGAATACGATCACTAAAGTGGTGTTTAGCAATAATGCATTCCGACTCGTATTTCATGAACGTAAATACCAGAGCAAGATGGGTTGCCTACCAATCAGGGGCACGGTCACACGTATAACTTCTTTATATGAAATTTTCACCACATGCTCATTGGGAAAAGGCAATCACCTTGAACCTACCTGAAAGGCCTAGAAGTTCGTAACATTTGTTTTGAGACCCTCTTATTTTATATAAATATTATGTTCATTTTATATTACATCTGCGTTTGAAATATAAAAATTTGAATATATGGTTTTGGCGGATTCGGCCGTTAGGCTTAGACTCTAGAAGAATCCTCGGCAGCGCTCTAGGCCCGCGCGCGCGCGCACCTGCAGGCGCTCGTGCATGTCGATCAGGTTGTCGCGCAGGTCGGTGAGCGTGCGCTGCTTGTCCAGGATCTCCTTGCGCAGCGCCGCGAAGCGCTTGTTCTTCAGGCAGAACTGCGACTCGAGCACGCGCCGCTTGGCCAGCGCCTGCGCGTGCCGCGCCGCCGCGCCCGAGCCCACGCACCCGAAGCCGCTGCCCAGACCGCCGTACCCACCGCCCTGCCCGGCCACGCCGCAGCCCCCGCCGCCGTCGGCGCCGTCATCCACCGCCGCCGCCGCCGCCCCCGCCCCTACCCCAGCCCCGTGCGACATCTTGCACGGCGGCCGCGCGCGGTCCTGCCGGCGCAGACGGAAGGAGGAACATCTCATTAGTACTATAGCTCTACAGCGTATTTGTTAGTACTCATTACATCGCAGCTGCATTTTGTTTGATTGATCGATTGGTGTTTCACGGCGTGTCAGAGTGTAGGGTTCAGCGGGCGGGGTCAGTAACCACTTGGCTGTGCGGGAGACGCCGCGGTCTAGATTCAGTTAATTTTAGACTGGGAACGGGGGAAATTTTTAATGTGTATTCATAAGGGAATTTGTGTAAAAGCATTCTTCAAAATCTGATGGTTCTTTTTACCGCTAATGAGTTTCAACGTAAGTGATCAGACGAAAGGACAGTCTTCCCGGCAGAGTCTTGAGCCTTGAAATGAAAATAAAGTGATGTAATTAATTCCAAAACGTATCCAACTCGCACATTAAACTATGTCTCTCGCTTCGTAGAGAGGATTCTTCTTCTCAAGTTAAAATTTGTTCCTGATCGACTTAAGTGTATGACGAAAAATCAATTTTACAGACGGGCAATTCTTTTTAATTATCCCTGATGAGAATTGCTTACGTAAGCTACCCGAATCTGTTTAATTAGTAACTGCATTGGTTAGAAACTGTTGGTAATTAGTACTATATGCAATTGAGATCTACGAATGTTCGATTTTGGTACAATTCCGAGTAGTTACTTTTACCTTCCCTACTGAGGTTACTGAAGTGCACGCGTTGTCTGGAACTTATTTTATCTCTTATCCCACGTCTGGGATTATTTACTCTCTCATCCTTCCTCTTTCTCTCGTGTAATTTATCAACCGTCTATCGTGTGTAATATAACATAAGTAGTTTCACCACGTACGAAACACTCTTCACTTTCTAAAACTCGACCGTTTCGTTGACAACCGGTCTGCTTGGAGGCTTCGAATATTACGTTTAATGGATGTATTTACACAAGAAATTGGGCGTGAAAAGCAAAAGCACACAACTACTTATATCAAATCATTTTATTAATCAATTATTATTTCATAATTACCGAATATTGTCAAATTTCATTTCTCCAATACATGATACGTTAGCATCCTGTCAGAGATTCGACTATGTAAAGAAGAGAAAAAAATTAAGGAGTGTTTCTCTTCTTAAACCAATACTTTCATTTTAAATGAACGCATATTCGCCCTTTTCCTCTCCTTAGCTCTCAGTTTTCAAAGTTTCTGAGTTTGAAACAACCGGAAGTCTTGCCACATTCAGCAACCCCGTTTTATGTGGTTACTAAGTATACTCTAATGTGATGCATCGAGCAACTGTTTACGATCCCCCACACCAAGGATCTGACTGACGGAAGAAAACGACAGAATGCGTCTTAGAAATAAGTATCTCAAAATGTCCCTTAACAACCCCCACAACAGTCGGGAAGTGTCAAACACTAACAAGCGCCTAACTTTTACCCTTCACATTTCTGCTCCAGTTTTCCCAACTCCAATAACGGCTTGTAAACGAATGGGCTGTCAGACTCCTCTGTTGTGGCAACGGGTGGCGACTGAATATTGGCGGTACAGTGGCTGTCCTAACGCGTCGGTCCAAATCATAGCGGCTGTTGCAGTAGGAAGTAAAATGTATCGGTTTCTTTTTAATAGAAGTCTCTATGTACGCTAGTTGGTAAATATATTTTTAAACTAGTGATGTTAGTGCACACTTTGTCGTTATCATTTCAATTTTCAAAAAATCAAATATTTTAATGAAAATTTTGTGTGTGCCATTTTAAGCATTCTTTACTCCATTAGAGAAACAAATAAAGTTTAGAGCCGGTTTTGAGAATTTCTAAATAAATGGCATTAACTTTAAACAGAAATTACGAGGTAACTATTCGTTGTTTTTTTAAATATTGAAATATTGTACTTGACTTTATTTAATGATCGAAGTTATAGAATATTAAAAAAATATTTATATTGTACTTTTTCGAGGGTTATCTTTTTGAAATTTTCAAAAATACAGAATGTTTACCAAAAAATTAAACCTGCGCCATTTCGTAAGTTCTTATATGCAAAATATGCCCCTATAATTACCCGAATATGAACAGGAAAAATCGGCCAAATGTGCACTAAAATATTAATCTACATAGCATCCAATCCTAACTAAATGTCAGGAAATTTCATTTAGCTATGCCCTAAAGAAACGGACAAAAATAGGCAAAATCATAGTAAATAGTTCTCTCTAATAATTACATTTTGACTGAGGGGTTTTCAATTTTCCGAATTGGTTGCCGCAAGATTGTTTTGCAATACCATTTCGACCGGAAATATAATGGAAGGTTGATTTAATGAGGGTTCATTGTGTTTCGTCCTTTAGTTAACACACAAACACTCTATTCAACTGTTTCTAAAATAAAAAAGTTATTTATCCTTCCATAACTGTGATTTGGGACTTCAATAACTGTGATTTGGGATAAAATTTCTAGAAAATTCAGACTGAAAAATTTTGTCTGGAATTCCATTTAATCATTTATTCATCACATCTATTACCATCATAATTTACGCTCCTAAATTATACGTTAAACTTGAGAGATCGCAGTCTCTTCACTTGCCGATCAATATTCGAGGTATTCCACCCTCATGACAAAATTAATTTAATTACATAAAATGGAAGTCCTGTTACAGAAAATAGTAGGTATTGAAAAGGCCCAATATGAAATAGTTGATTCTCTTCCAGCAGAAACGCACCCACGATTTGCATCTTGGGTGGTGGTTGAGGCTACAGATGTAGTGTCCAATCGACGTTATTACAAAGAATTTTTAATTAATGCTGAACATAAAATATTTTTGTTTGTTAACATGCATTTAATATTTATAACGTTAACAACGTATATATTGAGCGACTTTTGATAGCACAGAAAATTAAAAATAGTAAAAGCTGTATTTTTAAATATGTATCTTGTCTTCTGGTAGTCTGAACCCTCTTCTTTGTATGTAGATGTGTGTTTGACGAGTTATTGCATTGCTTACGTGTCTCGTACTGGACAAATTGTATTATTCTTGAAAAATTACGTATAATGATCCAATCTATATACCACGCTGTATTCTTTTACTTTTTTATTTCATTACCAATGTATGGCAACTTCATTATACAACTTCTGCATTAATATCGTGGAACATTTATTGGTATATTTTTCCGAGGATGATCAAAACAGTTAAATGTGTTTCACAAGAGAGCAGTTGATGGCGTGCAGACTCTGTGCTTTTAAGCTTTTTCTCGTCTCTGGCAAGTAACCGCCTTTGGCACCGCTGCCGCCATCTCCGTTCCCCGCTTCCCTCCCGCCGCGCGGGCGACAAATCCGCACTCTCATTACACGCCGCCGCGACGCCTCCCTCGCGGCTTCTTTTAACGCCCTCGCTCCCGGCGCGCGCACCAATCGATCGCCCGCCGCGCCCCGAGCCCCTCGTCTCTGCCTCGCATCACGCTACTCCGCTCCCCGCTCTTCCTATTCAGTTCCCGCCTCCTCTCCACGTAGCCGTGCTCAAATGTTCCGCCCAGTTTCGGCTCGTCTTGTCCGCGGCCCAGCCTTGTCGCAAATCTACCTCTTCGTCGCTCTGAACCCCCCCAGTCCGCATTGGGACTCCTCAGCCAAATACCGTCCCTTCGCATCCTCTCTCCGTTCGCAATTCTTCCTGATCACGCTCTGCTCCTGTTTGCAGCTCGCTGTGCTCTGTCCGTAGACGCCCTTCTCGGTAATCTACCCATGTCTCCTGCTTCTTTCTTCCTTCTCCCTTTCACCGCTCTCGTTTCTCGTCCCTAACCCTTTCGTTTACTAACCCATTCCAGTTCCCCGACATCTCGTTCTGGTTCCCGGCCCGTAGCCTTTCAGTTTACTACATACACCCTTGCTCCCTGGCCCTAACCAGCTCCACTCACACAACTACATTCTGCATATCGTTACCGATCTGCCAGTCACGTTCTAAGACGCCGCACCTGCCCCTTGATCCTCGCGTGACCTTCCCGTCAAAATTCACTTCTCCGCGGGCGCTCAGGTTCAACGGCGACGGTCACAGTGGAACAGAGTTTGGCTGACTTTCGGTCGTCCGACCGACGTCGGACGTTTACGTCCGATATACAAATTCGTTCAAACGCGTGCTGCTAAATGGAAATGAACGTATTGGACCCGAACGACCTCTTCCGATCAGCTGGAGAGTCAAAGCTATCTGTAATACCAAGACTAACAAAAATGTTTCTAACAATTAACTGCGTAATTATGAGAATATTCGGACGATTTCGGATGAAATACAGTATACTTCGATTTTTTTATGTGACCGATAACATTAAGTCATTGGCACACCTCCTGCCTTATAAAAATAATATTTTTAATTAATTCGCGGACGTCCTACTCAATGGGACTAGCGCCCTCAAAAATGTGCTTACCACTGTTGAAACGATTTCGTTCGCAGTCATCCGATAGCCATATTTCGATATTTCGGATGAACTGCGACCCTAGCCTGAGACGACGCACCTGTCCCATGAACTCAGCGACACCTTCCGCCCAAAATTCACTCGTCCGCGGCCGCTGCCTAATGTGTATTAATGGGCGCGCCCATCGGGCGTCCCCGCAGCCGCCGCCGCCGCCGCCCGCGGGCGTTGTGCGCCGCGTAATGGATCGCCTTCCGAGGGCCTTCGCGCGCCTCACCCCAGATCAATCATGTGCACGTGCGAGCAGCTGTCGCGCCACTTCTTTCCTGCCTCCCCACCCCCCTTCGGTCGTCGGCGTCTCCTCTGCGACCGCCGCCGCCGCCGCCGCCGCTCTCGGAAAGAGGAGGCGTGGGCGGCGGTGGAGGTCGACGAGTCGAGGAAAATGGAAGTTGTTGACGCGCGATTTGTCGAGGGTGACGTTGTTTCTGGACCGAAGGCGGAGGCAGCGGCAAAGGCGGGGGAGGTTTCGACGCCACCGCGGGTCTCTGCCCTCGACACCCCGTCTTCACCCCTGCCCCCGCCATCGGTTCTCGACCCAGTCTCCGCCCCTTCCGTGTGTGTGTGTGTGTGTGTGTGTGTGTGTTGCGATAGCAGCTGCTCCTGAGGGCGCGAAATGGACGGGAAACTTTCTCGCGAGAGTTTTCACCAGCGCTCTGTGTAATTGGACCCATACGTTTGGCGGAATCTCTCGTAATAAAATGTGCCATATTATATATTTGCCTGGTTCGCAAGTCGGCGGAATTGTAATCCAGTTCTCTGAAGTACCTTCTTCCTTTTAGGTGGACCGTAACAAATATCTATAAAATTGTAAAATAGTAATTGCTATCCTACTTTTCATTATCAGACCCTTTTTGTTTCTTGAATTATAAATTTACTATTATTTCCTCTTAAAAGTAATTAATGTATTGTAATGAATGGGATGAATCGCCTCATTTCACAGTTTAACTCAATATGTGAATTTTCCCACTGAGATTATATTGTTTAAACATTTGTGTTAAGGAGGCCCGTGTCATGAATCTTTCGTACTACAAAAAGATCAAATGAATGTGATTTCTCACCCTGTCAAACAGATACTCTTCTGTATTAATCCTTCAAAATCAGTGCTAGAAGTTGTTTTTGCCCATGGTTGCCTCTCCCAGTTACGTTGTTTCCAGAGCGATCATTTTTCTCAACAGCCACTTTCTTTTAATACATTTCTGCCCATGTGAGTTTCTGTAATTGCGACAATTTTTCCCAGTAGAGATACCCGGAAAGTTCTTACGAGCAGCCCGTCGTCCCCATCTCAGGCAAAAGGCGCCCCCATTCAATTACCTTTTGCCTTCGCTTCCGACGACGCACGGAGGGGCTCATTTACCCACATCCGCAAAAACGGCCCTCGCTCCGGGAGAAAAATGACGCGGGCAACGGCCACATGGAGAAGCTTTCCTGAACGACGTCCTTGGGAGTCTCCTGGACTCCAGGCAGCATGCGACGCGTTTTAGGCTATTTGTATGGTGGCCGCGGTTGGGCCACGTGAAATGAAATTCCTCGAGCTCGTACAAAAATTATATACCTTCACGATTGTCATGAAATGCAAAAAAAAATGAATGTCTCTCTCTTATCACCACAAAGAATACTATTTTATCTTTACTGTGGGTTATTTTATGTTCATTTTACATACAAGGTAATAGTTCGTCTCACTTATTCGTGGAAAAACGCGTGAATTAACTACTTAAATCTATTATTTCGTATTCTATATCTATAAAACCATGGAAGGAAATAAAAGATATTGTACGATAAAGATTAGGCTGAAGTGGTTAACTACACACATTATTGTGTTTTTTTTACCTTGAAGTACATAATGAACCTTAGGAGGAAAATCTATTTTCCGAAAGTTTTGCAAACATCTCAATGGTCTAATTCTGTCCAACGACCAGGCCTCATGAACCTGTCTTCATTATATTAGCGCGACTTCGATTAAAACCGCCCTCAAACAAAATTATTATTTTTTACTCCTATCATTTCTTCTGTGCCCCGGCGATAATCGTACACGAACGTGTGAAGTACGTTAGTAACATTAAACTGGATTGGTGAATATGGTGTTGCCGTTGTCGTTACACACTTGAAATTCAACTGGACCGAGAAAAAAAACGCTCTCTGCCTCTGAATCCGCCCCTGAGATACGCCTGTCTCTAGTACCAATATCAATCCGCCCGGAAAGGCGCAATTCATTGACGGGCGGCGGCGATGGCTGCGTCTAAGAAGTCGCGAGGCAGATGGGGCTATTTTTCTCTGCGAGCGCGTGCTCCCCGACGGCTTTTTGCGCTGAAGATGAGGACGGGGACGAGGACGGAGGCGGACGTGACCCCGCGAGGACGGCGCGGCGCAGCGAGCAATGGCCAATCATGCAATATGCATGGTTATGCGACGGCGAATAGATGTCCTGGCGCGCGTCTGGAAACAATCGACTGATTTAATGCCGGAAACGTTTGCTTCCTTCCGCTTTGGAATCCGCCCCCCCTCCTGAGAGGAAAGTCAACTTGAATCTTCTCTTCTAAACATTGGGGGGAATTTTTGTAGCGAGGACCGGTCTCGTTTTCGTCGAGACGCTGCGAGGATATTTTTCAAAGTGTTTCTTGTTTCTTGTTCCTTTCGACCTTCGCGAAGGGGAATGGTAGCACAACGTAGGCTCCGCTCTTCGCTGTGTTTTTATTATTTGTTTGACGTTCTTACGAAATGGTTTCGCACTAGTTTCTAGAAGTGTGACCTGATTTGTTCTGTCCGTTTCTTGTGGGCGGCCCGTGGCGAAATGGTCAGACTGCTCGCCTTCCAACCTTGTAGACCGGGGTTGAATTCTCGCTTGAATCATGTGGAGTTTGTAGTGGGCAAAATGGGTTTTCTGCAAGTTTTGTCAGTGTTCTCACGTTTTCCTTGCCTCTCGTTCCATCATTGCTCCAGCATTTTCAAAAACATCTACATTCCAACCACTTCCAGAATTCCAGGTATCATGGGTAATAGCATCGTTACAAAGAATACACATTTCATGTGACTGAATTAAATTGGTTTTGGTTCGTTGCAGACAGTGTGAATTTATTTTTTCTTAAAATTACGCTTTCTGAATGTTTAACGCTATCTTCCACTTCATTACAACTGCAGAGTGATAGCAGTGAAGTTAAGTACATTGCGAACTAATTTATTTGATATTATACCTTTACAGGTATGGTGTGACCAATAGTATTATTAAAAATAAGTTATAAATTAACATTTTTCCATTAGTAAAGATTTGTAAAATTCTTAAAGCTATTTATCTAAAATAAAAATATAAATTCAATAAAATCTTACAAAATTTACTGAAGTTTTAGAGCTACTCCCAGCAATTGAATAGCTGGAGTTTTATTAAATGTTCAATTGTTTGGAACTCCTCGCACAGCTTGAAATAATTAAAACCAGACGTCACTGAAATGCTGTTTTCGTAGGTTATTTTTACGAAGTCCAGCGCAATCTCTCTCAACCATAAGAGAAAATTCTTCGTCGGATTGAAAACCGAATAACTTCTTCTCAGAGTCAGCCAAACGTACATTCACTTTAGATTAGCGATGTATTACGTTTTCTGAATAGTCCCTTTTTGAGAACAAATTAGATTTCCTAATTACAAACTGTTTTTGAGAAGGTACCACTTCTAAGGCATTACGCTTGTCTTGAATTTTCCGTATTTTCAATAGTTGCTTGCGTCTGCAAACGATTTGCTTTTTTCGATTGAATCTAATGCAATTGGCATTGTAATTCAAAGTCTTATTTCTATCCTCGTCTGATTTCTATCTTTCCCTCAGGTATTCAGTATTTTAATTATTTTTGTGCCAAATTTCTTAAAGGATGAGGGCGACTGAATGAAGGAAAATGTACTCGGTTTACTGAAGAGTTTTAAGAAAATGAATGAATGAGATGACTGTATGGAGTGGAGTGGTTTAAATCTTGTGCTTTGGAGTGCACTGTGGTTTTATAGAGCGATGGAGTATATATTATTCTTGTCTGTATATTTTTCTACAGAACAATATTCCCTCAGTACATATTAGAAAATTGATTTTTCGACGACTTAATGAGTTCTCAAAATATTTTAATGTATGATACAATATCATTTTGATCAAATATATACTCAGAATATTTGATTGCAATTTAAGTGAATACCTTAAGTACAGTGCGCCAAGAAAGTCTCACCGCAGTGGCACCATGAAGATGAGTGGTAGCAACAGGAAATTATGTTGGTATCAAGAGCCCCAGGCAATGCTGGGACCGTCCGAAGGCGGGTGCAGAAGCAGTGCGGGAGGGGGGCAAAAATGTCGGCAACGAAACTCAGGGCGGAAGTGGAGGCGACGGCAGGTCCTGACCCGGATCTGTGCGAAGAGACTTTTCTGGGGCGTTGCGAACGTAGCTCCTACGGTGGATGGTGACTTAAGATGTTCTCTTCGATTATCTTCTGAACCGATACGAAAATTGACACGCAGTTTTCGCTAAAAAGAATAAATGCAATGGGAATGTATGATGGGGTGTAATATTACACTATGCATTTTTACTTTCTCGCATACGACTTACGTAGTACAGAGAAAGTAATATGCTTATACATGTTATATAGAAAATTACTTCCCAACACGGTGTGTAGTTAGAATTCACGAATTGTGTGTCCTTGATTCCGAAAAATTGGTTCACGACAACACGTCTGTGATCAATAGGGCCTGAATATTTCACACATTTTATCTACTTTTTGCACTTAACTATTGTGTTTTTTTTATTTTGTTTGTTGTATGTACCCTTTATTTTAAACATTAGTACTGTTTGTTTTAATTTTTGTATTTATACTTTTTGCTTAATTGACACGGAGCGTATGCTCATTAGCAGTAATAAATTGTTTTATTATTATTATTATTATTATTATTATTATTATTATTATTATTATTATTATTATTATCATATCCGTAATTTATTCAGTTTACTCCAAAATAGATATTCTCCGATCGATCTGAATGACCTCGAGGTCCTGCAAGTTTAAAATGAATATTCTGATTATTACATAATGCATGTGTCGAACATTATGTAATACTGAATGACTCGAAGTCAATCATATTTTCAAAATGTCCTCAAAAATGATTCATTGTTTTACAATTGTTTTCTAGGAAAGAGTGAAGAGCTCTTAAAAATGGTCTAGGTCTAATTTTCTTAGAACTTTTTGAATATTTGAAAAATTGCAAAAGTTATAAATAAAGCACGAAAGTAAGTACTGTTGTGGCACCACTAGTTTATTGAAGAGTTAATGACACAGCATCGAATTATTATATGGGAGCCTGTACCATTAACAACCATTTATGTTGCTCACGACAACGAGCTAGAAGTTGCAAAGGCATAGCCTCGGATTTAAAACACCTAATCTTCAAACTCAAAAATCTGTATGTCTTCCTTTTGCCCCACAAGTGCTGCCGCGTTCTTGACAATGCAGTCAAATCGAAACCACTCACCGCCACCTCCCTGCTGGTGCTGCGGCTGGTGGCGCGCGCCGCCCACATGTTCTCCGACCCTTCCAGGCTCAGGCTGGAGCATTGCGATCCCAGGCGGCCGCGGCCGCGTTGCTGCGGCGACGGCTGGTGGTTTTGCTGAGGCACAGTCTCATCTGTATTCGACTCGTTGAGGAATGTCGTCGGCTTTGTACCGTTCATGATCCATCGACACAAAATCCCTTAAGTAATGGATGGAACATTACCCCTCATTCTCGCATCAAACAATTAAAGAAAGGAAAAATAACAACTAAGTTGGCGGAAGATGATTTAGGGCGAAATGCAGAAGCACATGCTACCCGAAACACAAGTTACACTGAAACACATTTTACCATCAGCATCGGGCATAACAAAAAAAAATGATAAGTTAGAGTTCCTCAAAAGTGAGTTTTCGTTTACACGAGTTATATTTATAATACCGGTCTTTGCAGTATGAGATCTTTCTGGACGTTCTGTTACGCATCTTAAAGATTCCGTAAATACGTGAATGCCTGCGGGGGGACATGAGAAAGATATGATGAAAATGCGGATAACAGTGCGAAATCGCCGAGAAAAGCATGATGGTAAAATACACTATTTGTACGGGAAAAACGTGGCATCATGTGAAGAACAAATGGGCCCCGAGTTATTTTTCTTAAGGCGTATTCTGCAGTATGAGACCTTTTTTTGCATATTCGATTACAATTTTTGGAGATTTAATTCTTTTTATTATCTCCAATTGTAGCATACAGAACAGAAACTCGAAATCTATGAGAAATTAAATTGAATAAATACAGAAAAAATCTTCCATAATTGACTATATGATTTTCTGTACAATTAAGTCCTAATATTTGGCAATATTAGAAAATTTACTTGCGCGCAATACCGGATCTGTAATGCTGTAACATATAGCCCAGGATCTCGCTGTTCGAAGTTAGGATTCAATATTACTTTTAAAACGATGATATACATAGTGGGAAACTTTCGCACGTGTTCAGCTGGTGGTTATTTTACGGGTTAGAATAGCACGAAAGGCTTTTGTTGTTTTTATAGCTTAAAATTCTGTGGTATCTGGGATAAATTGTAATTACCACCATGAAAAGTCACGTCCAGCAACTAAAATCTTATTTAATTTAAATTCTCATTTCGGCATTCCTTTATTACTGAGGTTGATGATTATCACATTTATAAAACACGATCTGTATGAAAATGCACGGCAAACATTTTTTGTTATGTAGTATTTTAAACACTAAGGATTTTCATTTAGAAATAATTTTAATCTTTCTACAGAACCAAATGTCGCGTTTTTAGCTTTTAATGAAAGGTAGTTACTCCAAATGTGTTATTGCTTGATTTTATTAACAATTATTAAAATAAAAGCAATGTAAGTTAATAAAATCGTAAAATTAGTAGAATTAACGCTTATTTTCCGTCATTTGCTCACTACGACGTTTGGCTGTGTCGACGTCTTCCTCAAGAAGGGTTTGTTTCAGAGTGGGCAAGCGTGTGTGACCGTGAAGTTATAGTTTGCAAAGCAAAGATAGCATTTTGTAAAGTTCGAAGACTGATTTTAAAATAATTCTATGATATTCAGTAATTATAAAAAAATATTCAGTAATTATAAAAAAAATTCAGTAATTACAAAAAAATATTCAGTAATTATAAAAAAAATTCAGTAATTACAATTATATGTGGTGCATTACTTTTGTAAAATGAACTGGTTATTAGGATTTCTTTCTATAGTTAAGTACAACGTACTACATGTCTAGATTTTGATAAATAAAAAAATATATTTTCAGAATCATAATCATATATATGTTCGTAGTGAATAGTAATTGTAATGTTACAGCATTTGTAAACCTACTTCATTTCATTAGTCTTAGAGGACAACTACTGAATCTCATCACAATGTATTTTATCTCCAAATATTTCTTAACATTATTATGACAATTTTGACTTAGTACAAAAGAGAGAAATCTCATTTTCATGTTCAGTTCATCATTGCTTCAGAATCTAATAGGCTGCATTTCAATTGAGGACATCACGCTCTGTCTCCATTTATGTGATGTGATGTTTTGCTGCTCTTTCACCATAGTAAGCGTCGAGGGCAGTAAACGAATATTCGGTTCATTATCATGGGACATTTAGTCTCAAGTGCTATAATTTATACACTATTTTTGTTATTGGTCCCAAGGTTTAATATTAGGACTGTTCTGTAGGACTGTCCTCTAATCAAATACCGATTTCTATCACTGTAACACTCGTCGTAGTAATCAGATTCATTGAGTGTCAAAATCAATCTCTCACTACAAATAGTTCTCATATCACAATATACATGAACGTTATTTTATAACACATTGCTAATCACGTTAAACGATTAAAATTGATTCAGAAGTTTAAGTACCAAGTAAAATATTTTTTTGCTCGACAGCTGTTTCCATATGCCGAGCATCAGAATTTTTTTTATTATTAACCCATTTTCTTACACAGTGTATTAGTGCTTTACCAGAGCATTTTGACTTTCATTATATATAGCGAACATACCGTTACCCTTAATATGAGCGAGGCCATTTTCTCTGGAGTCCTCAATTTCAATTTTCTTATTATGTGGTTGGGGTGATTTGGAGGAATGGTAGAGGGTTAGGAAATATCATCATTAGGTTAGAAGAACAAATGGGTTATTCAAGTGGTCTGAATTTATCCTTGGGAAATCTGTATTGAATTCTCTGTTGGGTGTAGGATCTTCTAAGTTGGAAGGAGGCAGGAGAAGACAGTAAGGTTTGGAAAATTATATCGGAAAGTTTGGAAAGGAATTGGGCTGTTGTGGATGGGTCAAATTCTCTTTGCAGTTGATTATTAGAAACAAACAAAGGTGATTTTGCAACAATACGAAGTATTTAGTTTTGAAAGGTTTGAAATGGTTGGGGCAACACCTCGCCAAATAAGGCAATCATAGTTAGAAGTGTGCGGGTGGCCGCGTTGTGAATGCTTTTCTTTAAGTTTCCCTGATTCTGTGATCGAATGCTGATCTGCCCCCTTGTTTTGCTTCAGGACATTATTGTTGCTTCATTTTCTGTGCACGTCTTCTAGAATTGAGTGATAAATATATTTATTCATATTATCGTTACCCATGTTCTCGCGACAGGAAGAAGATTCCTTCACGAAGGACACTATATGGGATTACAACCCAAATCTGCAGCTAATTTGCAAATTTGTTTAATACATTGTAGCCAGTATTTTCTTATCAATTTTTACCAAAGACGCTAATTTCCATCTGCATTCATAACTCAACATGTATATGAGGTAGGGTAGGGATCCTAGAATTTAACAAAACGTGAACGGAATGCACTTCTCACTCCAGAAGATCACAGAGCTTTTAACTGTTTTTGACTTTAAATAAATAAGTAAATAAAATAAAAACTTAGTGGTGACGATAGAGCTTTAGTTCATTATTTTAACTGTGCCATTTTTTTCTGTACTTATAAGAATGGTACTGCGAGTATGGTGTACAATTAGGCGCAAATCCATATTTCTTCGCAATATAATTTCTTATGAATACGGATAGAGATCATTTGAGGAAACATTTATGCCATTATTGATTTTTTGCTGAAAACGGAATACTTGCAATCTGCTATGTTTAGGATTAAGCCATTTTCAATGAAACGCAGGATAGTTTCATTATGATGGCTACAATTATGATCATCATTAAATAGTTCCAAGTTATCAGCATGTTTGAGATAGTTATTGTTTTTTGAAATGATTACTTGGTCTTGGATTTGACGGCGTAGGATTCTTATGTTGGAATTGTATGAATACCTTCAGTGTCTCCTTTTTTTCTGTCTCCAAACTTAACAAAATCATGTGTTAAGGTTAGATTGTTTATTATTATTATTATTATTATTATTATTATTATTATTATTATTACAAATGATCGTTGTTTAAGGATGTCTGTTAAGTATCTATGAAGTTAACAGCTATAGTTAACAAATGCGAATGAAGAAGCATTGTCAAAATTGTCATTACGTAACTGCCAAAACTTACAACTGTAGCGAGGTGTTGAATTGTAAATTATTATTATTATTATTATTATTATTATTATTATTATTATTATTATTAGCAGCAGCAGCAGCAGCGGCATATTCACTGCTCTTAAACAGTAAAAAGGCATGCGCATGGAATAAAGGACCCTCCCATTTGTTTGGCGTTTTCTAAATTTAAAATGAACATGAAATCGAGTGTCCTCCTCGAGTTACTGCCGAATCAGCAGGACACTCAAGATTTTATGGTCTATAAATTCTACGAAAAATCCTTCTCGTCAACCACACACACGCGGACCCTCGCACGGCCGTCAGGCTGTAAATCTCCCGCACGGCAGTACAATGGCGTCATTAACACAACGCTATTGTTTATCAATTGAAACGCTTTTCTGTGCGCGGAACAAAAGAGAAATTACCAGGAACAATTTATTTCAACATCGACAGGTTCACTGTAATAGATAATACTGCTCGATCCCTTTTAAAGGGATTTAGAATGGACCTTCCTCTTAAACAGTTCTTTGGCAGATATTGTAAAGTTTGTAACATTGCTTACTTGCGTGGAACTGTTGCTGCGCTGTTTACTTAGGTTATTCTTGCTAGAATTTTTTACAGCATTGGGATTTGTATTAGTATTAGCATTAGTATTTGAAGGACCTCCTTGTTTAACCTTGTCTTTCACTTGTGGTGTTGTGACTCTTCCCATAATCTTTTGTGCTGTAACAGCGAAAAGTTAATACAGGACTCGTGCATGCCACAATGTTTCTTCATTCATAATCTTGTAACACTGGCTATAGAAATAGTCACTCCGAGTTATTTCGTATTGTATTAATACAGAGTAAGCAACATGGTAGTACCTGTGGCGCGTGTACTACTTACCGTTTTTTTCATTAAACCGACTTAGTGGAGCCCTGGAGAATGACATATTCTTAATTTAATAAGTTTTTCGGAAAATATAATGAAAATTTGATACATTTATGTGCCAAATTTTGGAACCCCTAAATAAAAATTATCGTGGCACATATTTAGTCAGCACTGTAACTAGGAAACGTGACGAGAACAAAGTAAGCCTATTTTCACTTCATTTGTTCGTAATCAAAACCACAACATAACAATGCGCGTTCATGGATTTGATCTTAGAGCGAGTGCGTATACATACATTTTAATTCAGTTACTACCGATTCTACCTCAGTGTTTCACTGAAGAAATATTTTATGAATTTTTAACAGAAAATATAGTTGTTTATAAAATATCGTTCATGGTCTACAATACTCAATAAATACATTTTTGAAATGAACGATTTAATGGTTTCACTGGATAGTTGATATTCTGCTACACTTAATAGTAATTACTGTATAGGTAGGCGTATCATTGTCCATGTATTAAATAAGAGCATTCGTACTACCATATCATTTTGAAATTGTATAAGGAAGCATGTCTCAACTTTAAATCTTGATGTTATGAAATTATTTATTTTGTCTAAAACACAACTAAAATACAATATTTTACTAATTCTGTAATCACAAAAACAAATAAATAATATTATGCTCCCACTGTTCTATTTAAATACGATTAAATAGAATCTTCGTATGCTGGACTCAATCGAACAATGGAAGTTCTCTCATTCTCATCTCGTATTCGACTCGTGCCTTTCTAATAAAAAATGTAATAACGTCGCCCTGGAATATTGAACTTTCGGAATTTCGTTTGTTGCGTTTTCGTACATGGTGCATTGAAATGCGTACTCAATATTGTATTTTTCTGATTTGCTCCGTATACGTGGGTCAGACGCGCGCGTACAGTTTCGTGTATCTTTTTGTCACTAACAGCTTTGAAATTGTGTTGTCGTCGGAACACAGCGAATCCTAAAAGCGTAATGACTAATGAAAGAACAACGTGTGAACGCGTGACACAAAAAGAGCGAAACGTTATAATCATTAATTCATTCGAAAACGTTATGCATTATTAGCCGGCCTGTCATCTGGGGGAGAGCGCGAGAACCAGCCTGCTCTGGTGTCGGGGCTGCGAACTAGACGCGGCGCATGCCCAGTCGGTGGCGGCGGCGGGGGCGGCGGCGCGCAGCGTTGTTTTAAAGCAACGTGCTTTGTTAACTGGAGCACAGTCGCGGCATTGGCTCGCACGTGAACGTACGGGGAGCAGATCGCTGCGCTACTGAATCTTCGCGACAAGGTAACGTACGCGGCGTCAACCACGCGGCGTGTGAAAGACGCGTTGACATGCGGAATGCATGAACGTCCGTTCATCTGCATGTGCACGTCTTCTAGTTGCAGTTTTTTAACAACAATTTTCATTATATTTTGTCAACTATTTTTCGTTATTTAATGTACTTGTGTTCAGTTTGTTTTACTGTGTATTTACATAGTAATATTGTCGCGTTTTCCATTTGTATTACGTGTTTGGCTTTTTATTGTTATGTTAAAATAAAATGCTATGCCCAAAATTTGTGACAGCGTCTCAGTTGGTCTTCGTTTCATTCAAAGAGACGCGATCCTAAGTTGTTTTTACTGAACGCACGGAATGTTCTCAACCATCTGTTGTTCCAACTTTTTGTGAGTGTTTTGCGTCGAGTCAGGGACGCGAAGACGATCCTGAAGTTTGTGCAAAGAGTTTTGAAACAGCAATAACTTCAGAATCTCTAAAAGAACTCCCACCAGAGTCTTAAAAATGTATTTAATTCTATAATCATGTACATGGATTTCTTTAAAGTAATTTAATGGTAATTTATTTTTATTAAGGATACCTAAACTAAATTTAGAAAGTACCAGTAAATGTTCTAAAGAAAATATTAAGAATGTAAAGTTTCTTGTTTTTCCTATGATGTAATATTATTTGAAGTAGATTGTTCCTTTTTTTTGATTTGTATATTATTTTTCTTTCTTAATTTTTGTTACGCACTAACTAGGGAAAACGGAGATTTTTCAATAAAATATTACAGAAAATATTTGACTGTATTATGTCATCGTATTAATAACACGTGTAGAAAAAAACTCAATAATTTTCTTAAAATTGTTAGCATATTAAAAATTATTAATTATGGCACCTTGTTTCTTTTTTTTACAATGTTTTCCTTTCATTATTTGTTTTCTACAAATATTTTTCTTACAAAGATAAACAAGCACTTATAGTTTTAATTGGAATGTTTTCTAAGAAGTTAAATAGAATATTAGCATTTCATTCAATATTCATTTACAAGCGTATTAATTAGTTTCCTTGAGACCTCTGATTCTAGAAAAGCGGTGTTCTCCGAAGAGAGGCCTTCACACATACAAGTAGAAATGTCGCAACCTGTTGACGGGTTTGGCGGACAAGCGATTTTTCCACACCGGATTGCCGCTCGCGTTTAGTTTATTTCCCCTCCCAGCTCTTCTGAGTCATTCTTGCGAAATAGATTTGAACATTGTAAACAAACTGAAATGATTTCAAAAACTGACTGCGTGACCCAACACGTAGAGGTTTCTTTTCGCGAATTCACACATTTTCAGATATAAAACACTTTGAACAAGTTTCAGGAAAAATGAACCAAATTTCAATTTGCAATTTCAATACGATACTTACCATTAACCTTTTAGTTTCCAACTCTTTATTTTGCTATTGATTCAAACAACTTGTAATAAGTTTTACAATATAGAGCATTTTTATTAATTTCTTGAATATTATATGAATTTTCAAAGGCTAGTGCCTAAAATAAATTTAATTTTAGTAAAAAAAGCATTTTACGTTTTGAAGAAACGGGTTTTAAGAATATACTAGAAAATATATTGTATGAACACTTCACAAATCCAAGGATTGTTTCTGTCAGAATTATCTTGGTTGATGCAAGCGTATCCTGTGATATCGCAAATTTCGTAAAATCTCTCAGGTTGATTGAATTTTTCTTAAAAAATTGACTTATTTTCCCTCAATTGTGTAATTTTGCAGTGTGAGAAAATGAGGAATGAAACATTTATAAAAGTACATTAATTCTATGAAACAGAAGTACAAATGTATTGTAAATATTTTAAATACAATCTTACCACTCTAAAATTAATGCTTATCTCCTGAAAACGTAATAATTGATTTATTAATCCATCCACTAATGCTACTGCATTCATTCGATTTGGAAAAAAAGATCGGGCGACAACTTACAATCAGTCCTGGAGAACGTTCATTTTTTAACACCTTTTGGTCTATTTGACTTTTTTGAAGTCTGAGAAACTAATAAATTTCCACATTTTAGTTTGTTTGAAAGATACTTTATTAGTACTAGTGTTTTGGATTCAACATTTCTTTTGAGAAAATGAATGCTGAATAGTTTAATGAAACTAAAGAGTTTTCACAATTAATTTAAAATAGCATCTGTGGTAAGTAAAGCAATTTGCACAAATTGCCCAACCCTAGATTTTAACACGTATTGGGAGTTAAAACCACCGGGTGTTAAATCATAAATAGATCAAATATCTACGTATTATTCAGGATGAACGAACATGGTTCGCCAGGAACTATAAGGATACCATTTATTTATTTAAATAATTATTTTGGAGGTTTAAAACTCTGCGAGCTTCTATAAGTTAAAGAAACTGTTTGGGAGAGTGCAAAGAAATGCAAACTGTACAGCGAGTTATTTGCTGGATAAAAGAAGGTGCGAGTCGACATGTTTTTGAGAGGACAACATAGTACAATTAGGACACGACTAAGATGATGCAATGTGCTAGATCGCTGAGAGTTTTTTCTGATATTGCTCTAAAATGTCTTTAGTGTCCCTAACACCTAATATCTCTATGATATCGTTGAGCACATTTTGATCTCGCATTATTCTTATGTTGTTCCTCACACATCAAAAGCAACTAACAAGTAAATACCCAAGCTTGTGACACTTCATATATCAAAACTCATTAAGCAATTTAGATGTCACTGTCAAAAAAACGAAGAAAGAGAGAGAGAGAGAGAGAGAGAGAGAGAGAGAGATAGAGAGAGAGAGAGAGAGAGAGAGAGAGAGAGAGAAATTTGCACCATCCTTGGAACAAATCATAACACATCACCAAGTTTTTGTGAGCTCTTTAGAGGTTAGGTTTTCTTTCTGTGGCGTCTCATCTGACCCTGGAGTGAAAGGCCAAGGGCTGAAATCCCGAAGGGGAAAGGGATCTAAAAAAGACAATCGAAGTTAATTCTCGAGTTTGGGGACTTGAATGGTCCTCCGTCGATTCTTCGGTTCAGTTGTCTTGTGCGACGCTGATCTCAGGCGAAAAGGGCAGCAACTCTCCGAAAGCGATCTCTCTCCTCTCGCAAGAGTTCCACATCCTGAGTTCAAAAGTCCACAATGGAGGGGTTCGCCACAATGCGAGCTACCCTTTTCCTCTATGGCACACATCCAGAGTGACAATGGTAGTGGAATGATGGATGTCATCTGGCGAACATCGCGATGATGGGTAACCAACACTTTCAAGAAGGGAGAAGAAGTAGATACAATTCTTCCGAGTACCTCTCTGCATTCTCAAAGACTTCTTTTAACATTGTATTCATAGTTTTAAAATACACAACTTTGCATTTGATAGGCTTTAAATATATTTAGATATTATTTCAATACGTATAGAGCTTATATATTTTTCTCACACTTACTTCGTATGTATTCATACTACATCCGTTTATTTCTATCAAAATATTGATCTGATGCATTGTTTGCAAAAGAAAGAGCCAACCTGTCTTCCAGTTCCCAGACAAATGATCTTTTTCCCAAACCTTCAGATGCACACGTCGTCAACCTCTTGGAATGAACTTTCAAAATTGCTGGTTGCCTTTGTTTGTTTCGTTTATTCCACAAAACCTTGTGGAGGAAATTGTTGCGTTTTCACAAAAAATAGAATAATGTTGCATTTTGAAAATATATTCCTTGTGTAAATTGACAAGCAATTTCGGAATACTACTATAAAGTCAGGAAATTGTACAAAAAAGGCAAGGCATAACACTTTCAATATGCAAATTAACAGCTGTGATATTTTTGTTATTGTTATTAATTTCTTTATGATAAGGGAAGGTAAATTTTTATTCACTTTTGGTTATTTATACTGCTCTGTCAACTGACAACTAAGAGTCATGAATGAATTGTCTCTTTTCAAAACCAACTTATAATTTGAGAATAAGTTAATGCACATGTTGTAGAAATTTGGTAAGAACTAGTTTAGATCATATATGGTTTTGGTACCAACCGAAATGTTGCGATGTTTCAAAGTGTTCGGAATGACGCATTCGTGGTGCGGTTAAAATTTCTTATACTCTTTTTCCCAATTTTCTTCTATTGCCTGCAATTAATCGGCTTCAATAAATTAAAAAAAATATTTTTCCAATAAAGGAATGTACAGATATGACTGCATTACCAATTGATTTTTGATTGTATTAACATTTTCTCCAATAAAAGTCCAATGTTTACCAAATGAAGAGAAAATATCACAGGATGAGTGGAAAATGATGCACGTAGTTATTTATTCTTAAAATATTGTGAATATACGAATATACAAAATGCAGCAACTAAAGGGGTTGTAAATGAAATTATCTCAATAATGACCTAATTGATTTTACTTTCTCGCAAATAGTTGCCTCTCATGTTTATGAATTAACTACACGTCTTCAATTCTAGAAGTGAATTAATCGTCTTAGAAAAGCAGCACTGGCAATACTCCTTACAGAAAAGATAGACTTGCTATCTTCCTCTAACCAATATCTAAGAGAAAACATTGTTACTAAAGTTCAAATTGAGACAATAAATATAAAAAACCGTAGATTTTAAACGGTTCTTATAAAAGCCGTAGATGCTTTCAATAAAACTCCAAAAAAATTTATATCACATCAAAATGAAACAAATAAGAAAGAGTTATCAAAAATTAAATGGTAAAATAAATGATCATGATAAAACATAAACGTTCCTTTTTTGTACGAAAGCTGTCAACTTTGTTTATTTATGTATTAACAACGCGTTGCCTTTCCTGAAAACGACGCAAAGAGTTACCTTAGCAAAACAAGAGCAGTGGTGCGTCACCCCTTGCCAAAAGCGGGGGGCGGGGGGGGAGCGGCGCCGATTTGCACGGCGGAGCGCCGTAAGCCCTTCCGCCCTGACGCGCCTCGGGCCGTCCGTCAGGCGCGTCCACCCCCACCACCCTACCACCCCCACTACCCTGGCCGCCGCACCCTTTCGCCGGCGCCTCGCGGACTAACGCGGGCGCGCGATTTTCGCCGGGTAAAATAGTAACAGGATTCTTTTGAAGTGGACGTTAATCCCGGGATCCTCTCGGGACGCCACCGGGAGCTTTATGGAGTTTCGGAGGGCGGCTTAGGGCCGGCCAAAACCCCGCGCGGCGCTCTGGGGCTCCTCGCTCGTCCTCTGTGTGTGGGAGCCCCCCACCTCCATTCTCCCGACTGCCCTGGCCCGTCCTGCCGCCTCATTCTAAGTGCGGTGGCACTCAGCTGGCGTACCAGCGCTGGGCTCGGCTAAGGCTAATGTGACGAGCCAGGTTACAAACAGGATGACGAACCTTCTTATAATCAGTATTTTTGTGTAAATCGTTTGAAATAATAAATTTCATTTGAAAATATGTTATTATGTAAATCATTTACAATTATAAATGGCATTTGAAACTATTTTCATTCCACGTAAAAGTATGAATACAAATCGAAATATTATCGTTTTGAATTTATCGTTCGGAATTTCTGACGCCTCACATACGGACATCTGCTGATGGGCTGCTGGCTCGAAAATAATAGTTTATTAGAGCTCAAGATTAATGATTGTGAACGCTCATGTGATACTTGATATTTTTTGCATTCACATACTTCCCTCTTGAATATTTATATATGTTTTTAAATTGCGTTGTACCTACAGCGCAGGGATTCGATGGAATCTATTCTTATTCTGCGTTTTTGTCAAAAATGTTGCCGGTCACAGTTTCTGTCCGTGTATAGTATGTGGATTTTACTGTCCAGTGTACTCTTCCAGGCACATCCTCTCAGAATGCTAAGTCGTCCGTTTCTGTAAGTATTTTCCCTTTGATCTTTGAGTCGTTCCTCGGAGATTCCATGTTCGCTTGTGGCAAGCAGAGTTGGGTTGCGTGGTCCCCGCGCGTCGCCTCGCAGACAGAAGGAGCGAATTGCCGAGTCGCTCCGTCGCTACGCGTCGGTCCCGCTCCCAGTTACGCAAACTTTTAAAGCAGACCGGAAAACACCGACGCTTCCCGCGACTGCCGACCAAGACACCGAATTCCCCCCCCCCCTTTCNCAAGTTCAACGCTCCCTTCTCATGTCGATCCACGGCGCCATCCCTTCCCTCCCTACCCTCTTTCCTCACGCTCCCCTCTTGTCCTCGTCTGCGTCCCCACCCCTTCCGGCTCCGTCCACCGCCCCGCGCCTGCCCCCGTCGCCCGTCAGCACCCACGCGCCTGCCGCTCCGTTACGCAGCGGGCGAGATGTTTGGCTTGTGAGCTCGGTTCTGGGACGCGCGCCACTGTTTACCCGCTGCCTTGTGCCTGTGAAAACACAGGAGTCTTCGCCGTCTCAAACTCTACCCCAATGGCCTGAGCCGGGCGTCTGCACATGAATTAAAAGAACGATGAATGTGCCAGAGCTCGTTGAGTAACGTCGCATTGCTCAACATGACTAAACAGTCAGAGTAGGGTTGAGTTGGTCTAAGATACTATCGACTGGTCCAGACTGGGTTGGACAGATTTCGAGTGGATTAGACAGGTCTTGGTGTGAACTGGTCTTGTGTGATTTGTACAGGGCTGGAGTAGATTTGTACAGGGCTGGAGTAGATTTGTACAGGGATGGAGTAGATTTGTACAGGGCTGGAGTAGATTTGTACAGGGCTGGAGTGGATTTGTACAGGGCTGGAGTGGATTTGTACAGGGCTGGAGTGGATTTGACAGGGCTGGAGTGGATTGAATTGGATAGTCTAAACAAGATGAGGAAATATAAGGAAGATTAGCGAGACAGTATGTGACTGGACACAAATGAAAAGACCAAGATTAGATCATGCCAGGTGTGGAATGGATTGAAGAAACATCCGTTGTGTAGGTAGGCTAATCAGTATGGCCATGATGTTGCTTGAATGCACTTAGTCTGCCGTGGCGGTCCGCAGCGGGCGCGAGCTCACCCTGCACACTGCAACGCAGCGCCGTCGCGGCGGCTCACGTGTGCCGAACGTGACGTCTTGCACCGCCGCGGCCGCGTTCTATTCGCGTAGCCGCCGCGGGTGTTTTGCAGCCTGCGTTCGCCATGTGGCGCGTGCACGGAGCTCAGCACGTCCAGATGAGCGAGATGCTTTCAATTCGCTTTCAATACTTTATGCCGCCGCGCGGGCCAGGCTATTGGGCACATCCGCGCCGCTGTCGGCGATTTTTGTTTCGTTCATTAGACCTCAACTCCGCAGCCTGTTCCACCATTCATTTCGCAACTGTACGGACTCCGCCTTAATTACCGCAGCGACAGCCGGCGACGTGTCGCATGGTCCCTCCATCCATCCTTCTGTCGTACTCCTAGTTCCTATGCCCTGAACCATCCAAGAAACGTACTTTTGGGTGAAGGGCAAATTCTATAGAAATTGGTAGTTTCATTAGCGCTTCGCGAGTTTTGAGAGAGGCGTGACGTTCTGCGATGCCTGCGTACTAGTTGGAATTAGAGCTATGTGAAAAGGCATTGACGAGTCTTCGGATGCGGCGCGTGACTGGCGCCTTTGCACCCCTGATGTCTTTGGGCGCGGCCCAGAATCGAACCATGTCCCAAATGCTCGCCGCCGACGTTTCAGCTCCACCTCCCCCTCTCCCCCGCGACTGTAAATGGCGCAGTCACCGGGCCGGCGCATCTGCTTCCTTTTCTATCGCTGCCGCTAGCCCCACGTTCACTTCAGACACCCTTCCATTGTTCACTTCTACGAGCCGATAGATCAGTCTCTACCTCTAGAGCCACCTTTTGTAATGGATCCACTTCTTCCCCTAGGTTTCGCCTATTCCACTAGCTTCGTCTATTCTATTTACACTGCCTCGGCGTCTATCGCTGCCACTACGTCCTTCTCTGTCACTACGTCCTTCTCTGCCACTACGTCCTTCTCTGCCACTACGTCCTTCTCTGCCACTACGTACTTCTCTGCCACTACGTACTTCTCTGCTTGAATCTCCGACTCGGCCACTACCTCCAACTTAGCCTCCTCCTTCACCTTACCATTTATTTCTCTTCCTCCACCGGTAACCGCCTATTCCTTCGCCCCTGTCTCCGCGGACACGCCTGCCGCCCTAGGACGATATTCCACGGGCGCGCGCAGCCTGGGCGATGCAGCGAGGCCTTAACCCAATTGCCCGCGGCCAGCACCAGGACGAGGTGTGGGGTAGGGGAGGCAAGTGGCGGGCGGCGACCGAGAGCATTCCCACGCTACGTGAGCCGGTGCAGCGAGTGCGCGAATTGATCGTAAGAAACCTCGAAGCAGACAGTCCTTAGCGGCAGCCGCAATATTCCTCCTCTAGACAATGCAATATTTCTACTCGTGTTTGTAAGTTATTTGTAAAACTTTACCACTCCATTATTTTACGACTATCATATCTTGGCGACATGATTAGCACCAGACTTAACCCACTGTTTTTGACATCACTTCATTGTGTAATTCAGGTTATGAAAAAGTTGTCTCACAAATTGCGGAAATTCATTTGTATTAAACCAGTTCGCAACTTGCTGTAAACTGTGTTCTGCGCCTGCAACTACGTAGAATAGGCAATATTAGTGGCAGATAGGTAAAGAGTGATGTATGTGGAAACTCAACAGGCGAAGCAATGTCTTCGTTTAACTAAATTAATTTTGCTGTATTTATACATTACGCAGATAAAATTAATTCATACTTTGTATTATTTTGCGGTGCCGATCCTGAGACATTTGGGTAGTGTACACATTTATATATACGGCGTTGCTACATATGGTTGGAATGTTTGACATCTGACACAGTTCGCTTACAGAAGACTTGTATGTTTTTCTAGACTATTACGCCTGCTCTTTGAAGTTAGAAATCTGTGTTTTAAAGAGTATATCGTTACACAGAACATTAAATATTGTCAACAATCATCTTTCAATTATGTAATGATTTGCAATAGCACATTGATCGTTAACTCCCTTCTGAATGTCATTTACGGCACTTTCTTAGTAAGGTTATGAAGACAAAAATTGAAACAAAATGGTAACTAAAAGAAATTTTATTTCAAATTGGAATTTTTTAACTCGTCATTATTAAAAATTTTATCATAATGAAGATGATTACCAACACTGGGGGGCAGGACGCCCGCGATCTGAACAAACATTTGCATTTGAAATCAAAACCAGTCTCACAGTGTGGTGTGGGTGCCATCAATATAGTTCGGTGTAGGCTTAGCGCGCCGAGGATCCGTGAGCGGAGGGAGCGCGGCGTGAGCATGTGAGGCGACTCGGGATCCCAGCCGCCGGGCCGGCCTGGCGATTGCGCCGGCTGTTTGCCACTTGCGGCTCAATCGGCGTCGCGCGGCGCGGCGCGGAGCGGCGCGGCATGGGGCGGGCCGGGCGGGTGCGGGCGGGCGAAGGTCGCTTCTGGAATCGTCAGCCGCCGCGCGGCCGCAGTTGCTGAGAGGCGGTCCCGTGCCTCGGCCTCCACGCCCTTCCCGCCTCTCCCCGACCCACTCGCGGTTCTCTCTCCCCCCTCCGCTCCTCCTGTGGCTCCTCTCTCCGCTTCCTCACCGCGTCTCACCACGCCTCACCACGCTCCTCCACGCACCGTTCCCACGCCACCAATCTCCGCGTCACTCTCGTTCTCCTCTCACCAACTTGTCACGTGCCTCCTCTCACCGCTTCACTCCTCGCATGCGTCCCGTTCCTGGGTGATCATGGCAACCGTTTTTGTGTGGCTCACCGCGCCCCTACTGCTCCCTTGCCCATCCCTTCAACCTCTCACCATCTCCTCCTCAATCTCACATCACGGCCCCTCCCCAGGCCCCACCCCCACGGCCTCTCCCGCACGGCCCCCTCCCCACGGCCCCTCCCCACGGCCCCTCCCACGGCCCCTCCCACTAACGGCCCCCTGCCCCACGGTCCCGCCTCCGCGTCTCCCCCCCAATCACCGGACTGCATTCCCGCGGACCATCCGCTTTTTTTCGCTGCATCTGCTTCTCTCCTCTTCTGCTTCTCTCTCTTTCTCTCCTCTTTTCTCTTCTCTCTCTCTTTCTCTCCTCTTTTCTCTCTCTCTTTCTCTCCTCTTTTCTCTTTTCTCTCTCTCTTTCTCTCCTCTTTTCTATTTTCTCTCTCTCTCTTTCTCTCCTCTTTTCTCTCTTCTCTCTCTCTTTCTCTCCTCTTTTCTCTCTTCTCTCTCTCTTTCTCTCCTCTTTTCTCTTCTCTCTCTCCTCTTTTCTCTTCTCTCTCTCCTCTTTTCTCTTCTCTCTCTCTCTTTCTCTCCTTTTCTCTTCTCTCTCTCTCTCTTTCTCTCCTTTTCTCTTCTCTCTCTCTTCTATCGTCCTTAATAAAATGATTCAATTAGATTGGACTTACTCTTTCTCTTAGCAAGCTCCGTCCTTCCCTTCAATATTCATAACATACGAGTCACCGCAGAATCCCGGGTGACGCGCCGCCCTAAGAATACACTCAAGTTAGTCAGCTTCCGAAGGTGGCGCGTCACACTACTCTCTCCACGTTGCTTCCCGCATCCTCTTCCGCGCCTCTCCCCACACATCCCCCGTCGCCTCTTCATGGGTCACAACTGATGTCTCGTTTTGCTACTTTCTCCGTGTCCCTCGCTGCGTCCCTCCCAACGCATCTCGCTGCCTGTCTTCCTGTGTCTGCCTCCGAATATGTTAACTTTTACGCAGGCATCGCTTTGCAAAACACACTCACGTGCCATCTAAGAATTTTTTGAGCCAAATGTTTGCATCTCGTGTCGAATTTTTCTGTGTATATTCTTTGAGAGGGATAAATTGCAATGGGTTGTTCCATTACTTGGAGTTTGCTACAAAATATGAAAATAACCCAATTTCAGTTTACTTAATTTATTGTACTATATGAACGCCGACTTGTACTGTGAAACGCACAGAGTATTCACGAGTCTTGTGAAAATGTGTACATACTAAATGAGTATTTTCAGGTGAGTTCTTACTATCGTATGTGGACATGTTCAAAGTAATTTGTCATAAATTGCAGTACGTGAGACATTACGTACATAATAATATTATTGGACTTTCATACTTTGTGCTTACTGTTTAACTTACTGCAAAATACTGCAATAATCAAGTCAAAATAAAGATAAGACATAAGAATATAATTGAGTTACATCTGCAGAACTAAAAACATCGATTCACCTTCATCGACTCTTTTTTTATCGCGTAAGCAACAATATAATCCATTGCATGGTAGTGGTTTCGTCTCTACACTCTCAACCCTTTATTGCGCCTCTGCCATCTCTAAGGCTTAGAATCATCTCTGCCGCTCCGTCTCCCCGTTACTCCCGTTCGTTTGCGCATGTCCCATGCCCCAGCCACCCGGCCAGCCGCTGCAAGGAAACAAACACGACGGCGGTGGTGGCGGCGGTCGCTTTTCGGGGCGGTATGTGCTAAGAGCCGGCGCCCGCTGCCAGCCCCTCGCTGCTCTGGTGACGACGGCGTGACACACGCTCTCGCCGCCACTCCCGCACGCAGCTCTCGGCTCGGAAATTCGGCTCGGAAGAGCTGCTATCATTGGAGAAAGGGGCTAGGGCTCTAGTGGCGGACTTACCGCTAACTTCTTTCTCATTCGAAACTACTACTTCTTCGCGTCATTTTCTCCCCTGTCCCCTTATACACCACACTCACTTCCCAGCCTATTTTATTCTTTCTTCTTTCTCATGCATCCCTTCTGTTCATTCTCCCTCTCATTGTGAACCTTTCTTCTTTGTCTTCTTTCCCTTCTCCTTTTCTTCCCTTCTTTTCTTCTCTGCCTCTTTCATTTTCTACTTCTTTTCCTTTTCCTCCTGTTCTCTTTACTCTTTATCGTCTACTTATTTTCCTTTTTCATAACCTGAACGTAACGTTAGATATCAAGAGCAGAAAAAAAAAACTTATTGGCTTTAAGGGACATTTATGAATGATAAACTGGAACTTAATGAAATACAAGAGTTTGATTCTGCTGTCCTCGCCAGTCACCGAATGAAAACATTCCCGACTTTCGTAGAGTTAGAACTCGTAAGCCTAAAGCAATATAATTGTTACTGCAATCGTCTGTGTAATTTCTGTGTTAAACAATGAAGTGCATGCATGTTCAGTGATATCTCGTTGGATTTAACGTGTAGGATTTAAACGGTCAACAATATTTTATTTTGCTCGTATTATTGGGAGAAAAGAAAGGAAATTTAATAAGTTACTATTTATTATCTATTTCAAGTACAAAGAATAATTTATTTTAGTTAAAGAAATAAGAGCAATTTTTTATATTTTATATTGATGATGATGATGATGATATATTGATTTATTGTATATTGATCTCCACGAATTTTTAAACTTATATATATATAATATCAATTTATTATTTTTACATTACAAACATCTCGCTTAGTGCCTTACCAAACCGCCCTAAATGATTCCTTTTGTATAATAATGAAATACACCTTTCTGAGAAGTCCCAATTTGACCCTAACTTCCAGCCATTTCAAGCAGTCACTCTCCCTTCTACGGCTTCCTGCATCACAAATAGCTCGCCCCACCGACTCACCTTCGCGTGTAGTTGGGCGCACTTGCCAAATTAGAGGCGCTTGTGTTGGCTACAGCGCCTGTTGCACCCGATTCCAGCACACATGAATGCAGAACAACGTCTTCACTCATCTCTTTCCATCACAAGCGTAAAACGCTTTGATGCAGTATTACTCGGAATATCAAAGACATTTAACTGAACTAAAAAATATGCATTTATTACATTTATATCTATACAAAGCATTAATTAGAAATACTTTGTTTTAGGAACACTTGCTGTAGGATTCTGATATTCAATTAATATCCAATTATCTGCCTGTAAATTTCAAGGAATGTGTGAAATTTAGTTCATCGAACTTGAATACCTTTAACAAGTAGTAAACATGCTTTTTAAAGAAACCAAGTGTCTAAGAGATGGTACTTTTCCAAACCGAGAAAATGCTTTGGGCATGCTTTGAGTCACGGGTATCGTCTTGCCTCTTGAAGTCCTGGATTCTGAAATTTTTCACGAATTGTAAGAGACAGAGTGTGAATAGATTCACCGTCCTAGGGAACAGCAATTGTGAAATTCTTAGAGAAATGCTAATATTCTTCAAAAGAAGTAAAGCGTTGTTCACTTCGAATACTTTCGCGATCTGTCGCCTTCCACTTTGCAGAGCCCACGCTTAGTGATTACCTCATTTTGTTCAAACATGAAGAACTGATATAGGTATTGTGGTGAGTTATCGTTGGCATTTCCAAAGAAATAATTATATGCGTCGTCATTGCCAACAGTATTATTTATTAAAAAAGCAGCTTTTGAAAGTAGACGACATCCTTGTTCTCTTGACCGGTACGACTAGACACATTGACCTGTTCACTGACTTTCTCAACAACACACATCCTACTATTCAATTCATCACAGAACTACAGAAAGAAGACATCTATCAAATTCCTAGATCTGAATATAAGCATATCTGGAAACAAACATACTTTCAATATTTTCAGAAAATCGACATACACGGACACTGTCTTCCACAACTCTTCACAACATCCTATTCAACATAAACATTCTGCCTTCCACTACTTTAGTATTAAATGACTTAACCATCCCTTTTTTCTTCTTTCAGTTCTTAGAATGTTAAATATATTTTCTAAAAATTTTAAAAATATTAGTAACCTTTTATTATAATTTTGTTGTCAAATCAAAAAAAATATTCACGTTTTAATGTTTTTGTTTTTCTTTTTGTACTAGAAAACTGATGATGATGGCTAAGCCATCAAAAGCTGCTTTTTTAATAAATAATATTGTTGGCAATGACGCACATAATTATTTCATGAAAAACTGAATCTCTATCTTACGTTTTTGTAGCTCAAAACCTTAGAATTATATTTTTATGAGAATATTACATCTACATTTTTAATTGTTTTTTGACTCTGTAATATGCAAAAGACGGCGAGCGAACAAAAAATAAAAAAAAATCCTGTTAGCGCTTACGTAAACATGCTTCCAATGAAAATTTAATTATTTTGCATGTTATTTCAGTAGCGAAATCTTTCTTGCTTTCTTAGAAATGTGGACGGCAGTAAATATGAAAAATCTCTATACCTAATCGAAATAAGAATATTATTTTTAAAGTTTTGTAATTTTTAAAAGTTCAAATAACAAAGGGATAGACAAAAGAACTGTAAAATGCATTTGTAAAATTTGTAAGAATCTTCTAAATCTATAATTCCGATGGAATACAATTTTGAGAAACCACAGTGCCTAAAAGGGTGTGAAATGCGAATCGTGATCAAATCAACATCTCTAGAGATGTTGATATAAAGAGTATTGATATAAAGAGTTTTACTTTTACCTTAGTTTTACATTAGTTGTTCTTACACGTTTGAGTCATGAGCTGAAAAAAAATGTATCTACGAACACGTGTTGTGATCATAATGCTTTTTGATTACGAGGTTGGTCACTGTTGTGACCCGATAGCTCTTGTTATTCAATGCATAAATATTCTGTGACCAAGCGCAATGTAATATGGAAGTTAAATCAACGTACTTTGAGTGTATTATGTTTTCACATATATGGCTGATTTAGTATAATTTTTTTCTAACTCTGAAAGAGAGAATATTAACATGAACATAATATTAACATTGATGAAATAACAGAAAACTCATCTGTATCAGTTGGCTGTACACCGTTACTGTATCGAGAGACATTTGAAAAGTAATTGTCCAGGGATAAGTAATCCACCATGATAAAAAGTAACATTTTTCGATGGAAATTTAACGCACGTGGTACTTGGGTAAACGATCAGTCAGAAATCCTACTTTCAAAAATTAGTAACTTTTGGAATTTTTTTCCAACTTTTTTTCGATACAAAAATGACTAGAGTGTAAATAAACTTGTATTTTCTAAATGATTTAACCCTGCACAAGGTGCGCTCAAATGTATAACAGTCACGGACGTGCGAGGTATTTTATACCATTCATTAATATTGCCTTACATTTTAGACTATGGGGCTATAAGATACTAGTTACTGATTTAGTTAATATACATTTGTGTTTTATTTATTCATATATATGTCTTATGAAAACTTAAATTGAATATAAAAAATGCATATGTTATACACGAACATCATATTGCAGTATTTTAAATATATATATGGTTTGTGCTTCTTTTCGTTAATGAAAATTTATGTTCAGAATTACTACATATAACATTTCAGGTACATTAATCTCTGTGATATTTTTGCACTTATCACATGTTTATGTAATTTTCACATTATTTTTGAAGCAAAGTTACCACGCAAACTATATTTTATGGTCGGGCATTCATCGTTTGTTCGTTCACTCGTTATTCACCTTCCCACTTTTCTTATAAGCTCTTGAGAACGAACAACATTTTGTAATGATTTTCTGTACTTTTGATAGAAATAATATGATGTCAATAAGCAAATAATTCTTATGCGGGGTTTCTCATATTCTTAACCTCCACAGTGAATGTGACAATTCAAGATAAAAATTTCAGGGCCTGTTGATATTTTCAGGGTTGGAATAATAAGCACTTCTGCATTGATACCTGAAATACTCATAAGTGAATAAAATATAGCTTTAGACCATATTCGAGCCATAGGGTTCTGAACACTATATCATCAATGTCCAAATCACTTTTAATCATGATGTAATCCAATATTATTTTCGGTTTACTAGTATCGTAATCGATATTTGGACGTTCATGTATTGTAGCCACCAACAGCACTGCTTTGTTCTTAGGAACAGTGATTAAAAATTGTTTCTTAAATCCAAACACAGGTGTTGCTACTTTTAGATTTGTATTGGCCTGGAAGCTCATGCGAATTTTTCTGTCTTTTATTGACGTTCCAACATAATGATTCCAATCATGATTTCGTTTTGTAACGATTTCTTCTGCGGATTCTGCGCTATCAACAGAAAAGTCGCCGTCTGATAAATCTGATATTTCCTGAAGGTACTTGTTTATTTTGTCGGATATCATCCTAAATAAGTTGAAGTGCCAGGCTAACTAAAAGTAGAAAACTGTCAAAACAAAAGGGGGAAAATGAACTACCTTAGGTGGGCGCATGTAATCTGCGTACACGAACTTCACGGACTTTGAAAAAGAAAGCAAGATTCCGCAGTGACAGGTCACAGTACAAAAATAATGTTTATTGCATCTTGTAGAAATGTCGACAAACAACAAATAACTAATCTGGAAAATTCGTTCCATTATGAACTGTAACACAAACTTGAAAAATCTGGTGTACTTTTATAACCTAACGTGCCTGCAAAAGGGGAAATCAGGAAATAATTCATTCTAATAATTATGGCGACATTATGCATATTCCCAACGATTATTCAATGCATTCACCTATTTCTGATTGCTGTGATGTCTTCTTAGATATGTCTTAGAAGTCGATTTAATTTCTCTATTTCTTTAATCTGATTGATCCACACATTATAAAAATTCTTATAAAGCAATGGTTGTCCTACTTTTGCTGCTGCAGTTACAGAATTCCTAGTATTGTATTTTTGAAAAATGTAAAATTGTATTAATGTACATAATATATTAATTTTAGTTTCTAATTTTTAAGTAACTTTAATACACGTATTAAATATAAAATTTATTTAAAATTTCTTCCATTTATCCATGGTGCAAATGTAGAGAAAAAGCAACTTTCGAACATGTGGTGGAGAAATATCAGGATTTCAAGAGCCATAAAAGTTTAAATTTAGTATATTCTACCTTTCCATAAAACGCCAAGCATTTTTTTTTCTAATGAAGACATTGTGTATTGGACGTAAGAAATTTGCAGCGCATTTATAATGCAATACTTCGAACATAATCTTAAAAGTTAAAGATGTATGCCAATCGTTTATTGTTGTCAGGTCAACTTGCCCAAGAATAGTCACTTGTTGCATAATATAAATTAGTACAGATTAAATTATTGTACGTGTTTCCACGGGTGTACCAATAATTTGGAATTCCACTTTTCGGTTTCTATTATATTTTTTAAGATTAAAATTGTTTTATTAAATTATTTCCTGTAAGAAGTACCTCACTTAGAATTTTGAAATACCTATTAACAAAAAATCTGAATTGGAAGTTACGAATTGCCTTTACTCAGAAATTGAGTCATTTTTCAACCTTGCCGCCTCGGGTAAATAACGAGACTATTCGACGAATTTGTTTAGTTGTACTTTATTTCACACTCTAAAAACTCTTTGAGAAAAAATATTACAATATTTTATTTCCAAGCTCATTATATTTAAGCTCAGATTCTTTACACGCAAATAAAGTTGCTGAGCGTTTCCATGAAAATCAAATTCGTTTAGGGAACAAATATTTGGAAAACATGCGTTTTGAACTCGGATGTAATGGTTATTTCCTATCAATTTTCAATCTTGTGAATTATGTCTTGACAGAAAAATGAAGGCATTTGATTTGAATGTTGCTGATCGAAAGTAGAACAAATAGCTGCATAAGTGTGACGCATCAAACAAAATATTAACAACCTATTTAAAACTTTCATGTCTCGCAATCTTCTTCCAAAGTCTCTCATCCTAAACCACCTGAGTATACAACTTTAACGGTGGATTATTCCCATGCCCACCTGCAACGTGAATGGCCATTTGAAACAGCATTGTCTGTTTTGTTTCGATTATGGCGCTATTACATAACTACCCGTCGATATAAACTAGTGCAGAGGGCTGTGGCGGGCACTGCTCTACGGTAGAATACAGAACGGAAAACGTTCGAGATATACACGAACGTTTTCGCTTCGTGATCGTGGCTGAGTAAATAGCAAAAGCTTCACACATTCCAAACAATTAACTAAAACATCATTCAATATTTCCTAATTGTCCAACAGATCTAAGCATTGTTTTCTGGACAAGGACGCGAACATCCCATTAGGGATAAAGTACTAGAAGAAGAAATAGAAGACGAACAACAAAAACAACATAAAAAAATACATCAAGTACTAACCCCAAAATAAGCCCAATCACATCAAGAAGTAACAATAACCTCAACAAGAAGTCACAACAACTATAACTACTTTATTATGCTTAAAAATGTATTACGTAAAAATCAATGTAGAAGTAAAACCAATGCTTTTTTAGTGCTATCGCTGTATGATATCACGATACTGCATGATTTTAACTGCTTACACAGACGGGAAAATTTGACAATTTCTTGGTGATAAACACCTGGTACTGTTCGAAGTTTGAATTAATTCTTTCTTACCTCTGGACATCAGTCACACGAGTAAAATAATCGGGCTAACATTATTGAAAAAAAATTAAATATCATCAAACAATGTTTGCATTTCTCACTATAACAGTACTTAAGTTTGTATCCTGGAATTGAGGAAGATTGTTTTCGTGTATATGCCCGAGTAAGAGGCGTAAATTGTTTTAAACGTAGATACGTAAAATTAAAATGAAACGTCTTTCAGTATACAGGGACGGCAGCCTCGAGAGCCATGCTTCCACCGAATGCAAACATTTGTTTATAATTTTGATCAATTTATTCAAAAGTTACCAATAATTGCGCACCACAGTTAAATAGAACTAAAACTATGAAATGACATTTTTAAAATTTCAACAAAACATTTTAATTTTTTATTTCAAAAATATATAGACAGGGAGTCGACGGAGCCGATATCCCTCTACCCTGAACTATTTTCCTGTTCCTCCCTTTGAGGTGTCTCCAACCGGGAGGTCGTAGGGTTCGATCCCCGACGGTGGCAGGATTTTCGACACTAATTTGTCAGCTTGGTTGAATTCAGCCGCTGCATCGAGGAGAATTCTACTCCGATCAACCCCAAGGGAATGCCGGAGCACTACGAAAGAACGACATTTAGGAAAAGGGCCATGAACCGTGTGTGATCTTTGTTCCTTCCTCGCCCCTTACTTACACACACTTACCCTCAGATCCACTACGTATCGCACGTGTCGAGAGACAAGTTGGGAGCTTAATGCTTGTCCAGGCTGGGTATGTGCCATGCCGGTGGGAGATACCTGAAAGAGAGACATTCCTTCAAGCGGACGTAGGTCGGCGACGGATCGTGTCATCCAGCTGGAGAAGATCACCGCCACCTCCCGCCATAAAAACATGCACTACACTTACTGGTGTGATCATGTTAGTAGTTTTCGCTTACAGAAACTCTAATCAATTGCTCGATTAATCGATTAGCTTCTGTCCTGGTCGGCAGCGCTTTGAGAGCACGTGGTTCCGACGCAATTTGTTTCGCCCGTGACGCGGCGCGGCACGGCACACCACTACGCATGCGCAGAAATCAGCCGAAGGCCTTGTTGCGCAGTTCCCTGCATCCGCACCGCGCCGCTGCTAAGAGAAGACAGAGTGAGCAGGAAGTTTCATCCGGGAAGTGCGGTTATGCACCCCAAGACTCTCGCGCCCGGGTTCGATCTTAGCAATTCGGGCGATTTCACTACTGGGGCAGCGGTGACGCACCTCTTCGAACCGCATTTTAATATGTAAACTCACATTTTACACATGTTTTATTTATTGATCATGAAGTGATTGTTAGTGTTTTTGATGTATTTTACTGCAATAAAAGCAACGCTTTTGAAATGTTTTCTATTTGATTTTGGCACTGAATTTTGAAAAAACTCGCAAATTAGATGTTTCTTTCCTTGTGTATATTTTACATCAAAAAGGATAACTGCTGTTTGTAAAGTTAAAGAGTAACTGGCGATAGCTAAACCGTACTTCTGTCCACACATTACAATCACAATCATTATGCTAAGTATATAGCAATAAGTTCAAGTAATAAGTATACATTAATAATAATAAATATACGTTAATAATAATAAATATACGTTAATAATAATAAATATACGTTAATAATTATAAATATACGTTAATAATTATAAATGTACGTTAATAATTATAAATGTACGTTAATAATTATAAATGTACGTTAATAATTATAAATATACGTTAATAATTATAAATGTACGTTAATAATTATAAATATACGTTAATAATTATAAATATACGTTAATAATAATAAATATACGTTAATATATAGAAGCACAGTATTATGAACACATGAACACCTCTAATTAATAATATATTTATTATTATACTTATTGTTATTAACTAATTCTTTTTCTGGTAGGTCGTTTTTTTTGTTCAGTAACAAATGAATTTTTGAAGTTAGGGTTTTTATCTAGTGGTTCTATTTAAAGGAAAAGATAAAAAGTGCGGATGACGACCATCGGCGAAAAAGCTCGGAATTTATTTGCTCATCTTAATTACGTTTGTTGCCTGTAACATCTAACGTAGATGCGAGACCCCAATCGGCTGTGAGACCCCAATACCTGCATCACTCTGCATACGCAATGATTTTTTTGGCGTACGTAGTATTTAATTTACTTTGATTATACATACTTGAGGGTTAACTAATTATATATTTATAGGGAGAGACAGATCAGGTTTACGTTCATTCTTGGCAATTTCGTTCCATGGAATCGTTTCCTTCGATGCAAATTCGAATTCGATGAGTGGTGCCGCAGTGGAGCGAAATCCGCCGCATCCGGTGGGCGTGGTGAGCGCTCCATCGCGCTTGAAGCAGCGGAGATTCTCCTCGCGAGGAGGCGCGACGAGTCACGGCGCCCCGGGGAGCCTTGTTCCCAGCAATAACAGGCGGCGACCTTCCACTTGCCCGTCCTCCCGGCCCCGCCGCACAGTGGGTCTGCGCCAAAGGCACACACAAAAAACGCACACTTTTTTTACTGTGATTTTCTGTCAATTAAAAACGCTTGATTGTTGAATGGTTTATTAACTGATTTTCTGAAATGTTTCACACGTTTAAGAAAAGGCTCCAAAATTTTACATTTGCCATTATCTCAGCTTTTTTTAAGATTTCTGTTTACTTGCAATTCTGGCTTCCTCTGGTAGGAAATTTTACCTTCATAAAGAGGAATTTTTGAAGAAGATAATTAGGTTTGTTTTGCTATGTAATCTTGGGTGTAGCTAGGATCTGAAGCTGCAAAAATTATCGTGTTGGAGGAAATTTACGTGGATAAAATCGACAAGAAAGAAAACAGTATGAAATAGAAATAAAAAAATTGTCTTTAAATTAAACAAAAAGAAAATGCTCATATGACACGATCAAGGTCTTGCTTTTCACAAAAACAAAAATAGTTAAAGAAATATTAATGGGGGAAATATCACAGAAACACGCCCGGGTAACCTCCTAAAATATCATAAGTCAGATGAACCGCGAGTCTTACGCAATAAATAGGAAAAAAAGAACCAAAAATCGTGTTATAATCTTTAAGAATAATTTCATGCAATGCACACAATATTTCCTCCGCACGTACATTATCAACTTTGGTAATTTACACCTAATCATTCTAATGGTAGCGTGACTGACTACTGACTATCGCTAATATCATTACTTACAATTAACGGCTGTGTTGCTAATAGAATTTATCTCACCCGTAACCGCCAACACGTCGAGCTGAAAGCGCGCGCCATTTCGGTCCATTTGGGAGCAGTGTCCGCCACGGCCGCTGGTGGAAGGGTCCAGAAAAGAGCAGCGGCGCCACGAGGGCAATTGCCGGATCTGCGGCTCGGCGCGCGGGAAGAAGAAAAAAGTCTCCGCGACGAATTCTCATTTAGCGCTCTTCGGCGGGCGCGCCTCCACGCCTCCTGCCTCCACCCCACTCGCACTCCCCCTCGCACTCCCCCTCGCACTCCCCCTCGCGGACGGCAGCTGGCCGAGACGAGCAAGGGATGAACAAGGAGGTACGGGCCGAGTAACGGTGAGAGGCGGAGGGGTGACAAGTACGGCGCTGAGGAGTGACGGAAGGGGTGACATAATACGGGCGTTAACTTGGGACGAGGCGAAGGGTACAAGTACGGGGGCCGGTAACGAGAAATTCTGTGAAGGATGCATCATGCGAGACACTCTTTCAAGTCATACAACTACTAAGTGTGACGAGTAGCAGTGTATGTTGGTGCGTTGAGCAGCATGTGATGGCTTTGCAAAATTTAAGTCCGGTTATTGGCGAAGAGGGAGCGTAACGCCACACAATGTGTTCTGCTGTGAGTCAATGGACGGTGAGGCAAATCGAGGGGCGCGAGGAGCAGTTAAGCGGTGGGAAGCTGCGGAAGGAGCGCTTATTATGGAAGCCGGCGAGTATGAAAGCAAAACTGACGGTGGGAATTATCAGCTCCAAAGTTGTGCAAGCGACTGATAGGTTCCTGTGAGACAAGTAAAAGAGGTAAGAAACAGGAACTGGGGGTGGTTGAGAAGGCGTCGCAGAGCTTAGAAATCTGAATCACTGAAGTAGTGAGATAGGAAAAAGTGAGAAAAAGCAATGCCAATGGAGAAAAGCATAAGATTTTTTTTATTTTACGAATGATTGAGACAAGAAATTTTCACTATAACATTTGTATTCCCTGAAATATCTGAACATCATTTTATGCATCTTATTCTGTATATTTTTTGTAAAAACATTGCAGCTCTCGAAACATCCAGTATCTCAATAATATGGAGAATGTAAAAGCCATACTTTGACGACGCATCTTACCAAATTAATTTTTGCAGACTTAAATTGAAATAAGTAGTTTTCCCTGAGTCAATTGTAAACTAAGTATAAGTCTCGTAGCGAACGTTTTACTTAATTGAAACACTAATCCACTTGGCAGAGGCATACACAACAGTTTTCCCTTGCACTACGATGCAAATTAGTAATTCACAGTTTTACGGAAATAACAGTTTCACTGAGATGGGATAATTCTGTTTCTCCAGACAGTGAAAGTACTATTAGATACGTATCATACAAATGCATAAACTTTTACCATACGCTACTCAGAAGCATTTTAATAAAAAATGAAGACGGTGTCAGATGTCGCTAACTTAGAAAAGGAAGCGTGAGGATTGGAAGGGGTTTGGGAGCAAACAAAGAGAAGTAGGCGCCCAACCGAAGCGCAGGCGCGGGAAGGAATGGCGGGCGGTGGGGTGGGGGGAGAGAGAGGACCAAATCGAAGACGCGCGGATGGCGGATCTGCGGGGTATTAAGAAGGCGACGGCGCAAAGTTCCAGAGGCTGGCGACACCTGCCGCCCGCCCGCACCACCCGCCCGCCCCGCGGCCACTGA
>BOPP01000061.1:2149471-2170340 GCA_017312745.1 Gryllus bimaculatus
AACTCTCCGCTGTGACACTGCTGCCGTCCCCCACCTGCGCTCTGCTGCAGCGGCTGCTGTCGCAACCGGCTTTGCCTGTGTTTATCTCGTCACTACTTCTACTTGCAACCTTGCTGGCGTCTGCTGTGAATGTCAGCATTTCGCTTTGGCTGCTGCATGCTGTAACTACGCTGATCGGCGTTGTATTATTATCGAAGCATTTCGTGCATTTTACTTTTACACAGACGCAACACCGTGTTACTGTCATCCCTGCACACCGAATTGATTGTGATTTTTACTCTCACTCCACTCTTCCATGCCGCATACTAGTATCGAAATCGTGAAATTCAATTTGATAACCTGAGAACTTGATTTATATTATTACAAATCCGCCCATTATTGCATAGTTCCCCTAGGAAACATACATAGCTGGAGCTACGTAACGGAAGTATTATGATTTACGATTGTTTTAACCAACACGATCATAGTTTCATTAGGGCTTCGTCTTACTAAATAAAATAAGTTGATTCATACAATATACTATTTGATTACTTTGGCATCTTTTAAATTTCCAATGCACTGTGTGAGTGGGAAGGAGCAGTAAACAAATGATATTCTCTTAAACAATACGTCTTAAACAGTCACTTCGGAACCCAAATTCACTCAAAAAAGATCTAACTTCGGAACGGAAAATCACAGATATTTTCGTGGCACACTAACTGAACACGAAGGACGGCAATCAATCCACGTGAATGAACGCCCGGTCCAATGCCCAAGGGGCTCCAGCGAGTCGTGACACGACAGGAACTGGAATCAGCCGGAGGACGGCTGACGCGTATCGCATTTGGCTCTGCCAGTGCAGCGTAGAAGAAGGCGTTCGGCCCTGGATCCGCGTCTTCCGGGCGGGCGTCTGGGTCAGGGTCCTGCCAGCCTGAGGCCGTCGGTGCTGCCGCCTGTCGGGGCCGCGGGTCTAGCTCAGGAGAAGCTGCGCCGTAATCTATATGCAAAGCGCCGCCTGCACGCCACGCGCCGTCCACCTGCCGGCGAGCCTTGTTTTCTCCGCAAGATGCCGCTTTTGCGCACATAATATTGTGTTGTCGGTCGGATGAGGATAATTTTCTTACGTTTGCCCGCGGGGTCGGACCGGGTGGAGGCGGTTTGAGCAGAGGACGAGACACTACCATGTGTCGAAGTGTCTTCATTCCAACGAAGCGTGATGCTTTTTACGAACCCGTGATGCTTTTTAATTTTCGGGAACTGAAAGAAATACCGTGGTAAATGTAACTGTAGGCGAATTTTAAAGCATCTTAAGAGCTTGGATTTACACATGCCACCAAATATTGTGAAAAATAAAAAACGACATATTAAACAATATTTTTAAAATGTTATTATAATTGCATATAAAAATTGGATAAAAAATGTATTAAAATATTTTGTTGCATCCATTTTCTACCATGAAATATCTGATGTTTGTAATAGTAATTATCTCGGTTATGAGGTTGGGAAGATAATTTTAATATGATCCTAGTTAAAGAAATGGGTTCTTTAACTTGTTCTCTACCTTGTGACATCTGCGTTTACTTTCGTAATATGTCGCTTTCATATAAAAATACGCATAATTATTCACGATTTTGACCATTAATAATAAGTGGAGAATTTAGAGAAGGTGATACACTAAATAATATCAGAATGCTTTCCTCAGTTGTTAACATTGTCCATTAGGTTACTTAGAGTATAGTCGAAGTCGTATACGAGATTATTTTGTGTGTCTGATAGTTCAGTTGTTGACAATACGATACAAATAAAATAGAACGAAACAAACATTGCACTTCATAAGTAAATATTAGAATGAGAAATCATTACAGAACGGTAGATTTCAGTGCGGCACATCTGTTTGCGAGTAAAAGCAAACACGTGATAAACGATTATGAAAGCAAATATGGAGTAATTATATAAAATGTATTTCCCATTATTAATTATTACATTATAAGCATAAAATTACACCGTCCAATAATTCCTACACAACTTAGCTAATAAAAACTTTATTCTGTTTGTATTTTTGCTTTAATATTGTTTGTACATCCGCATTCGACTCCTAGGCAAAGCCATATAAATTCTGGAACGAAGTATATATCTGTCAAATTAGATTTGTGGAAGGTCATCAAAAATAGGTTCCTCAAGTGTCGTTTTTCTTTAATTGAAACTAGAGCCGTACAGAACGCTCTCGCTGACTTGATATCGCAGTGTCGGAGGGCGTGCGCGCTCCTCAGCTGCCTCTCAGATCTACGCGTCGGCCCCTGTCAAGGAGCGGAACAATCGGCGCCGCTCATTCAGGGCTGATTCTGGCAGAATCGGTGGAGCGTGTTCTGAGGGCCGTTTTCGGGTAGCTTCGATGTTTTTCGATCGTGAGAATAACCGTGGTCTCTCTATCAAAGCACAAAATATGAAACAATTTAACGTTCGTGCTCGCGCAATTTCAATGTACAGGTTTGCAAAGTGTCTTGTGCGATTGAATTTTAATTCAGTTTTCGTCGTAGAGCATGGCATACTCGTTTGTTGGCATATTTCGGTTACCTTTTCCGTTGAAAGTGGTGTACCGAATGCGTTTAAGATATTTAACAGAAACGCTTGAGCGATAAAGCGATCGAGTAACATCAGTATTTGTTGCCTTTTAATCCAACGAAGACGATTGATTGATTAGTGATTCCGGTTGCGTCAACTGCTAAGGTCATTAGTTCCGTAAGTGTAATACATGTTTCCTCCGGGAGGTGACAATGATCTACCCCCAGTGGATGGTAAGATCCGGCGCTGACCCATCGCCTGGTATTGGGGTTTCCCCGACCAGGCATCTCACACCAGGGGGAAACCACCCTAGTCGGGACAAGCCCTTAGTTCCCAAGCGGTCTCCCAGCATGTGAGGTAGTGTAGTGCATCTAAGTGTGTGTGTGAGGATATAAGAAGGAAGAGGAACAAAAGATCGCGCGGTTCGTGACCCGTTTGTTAGGGTTCTGCTCGGGCATTCGTCTGGTGTTGATCGGAGAAACCACGGAAAACTACCAATCAGAGCAGCTGACCGCTAGAATTCTCTTGCAGAGAGCGATTGAATTCTACCTAACTATCTGGGTAGTGTCTAAAATTCTGCCACCGTCGGGAATCTAACCTAGAACCTCCCGGTCAGAGGTGCTGCGGTGACATCAGTTGATGCTCTGAGACCTCTCTCGGTCGACACGTACGAAAGCGCGGGCGCACCCTGGTAACAGACTTCGAGTCGGCGTCGTTCGTTTTCGGCATTGAACGGCAATTCAGCAATTCTGAACTAGCATTCTTGGTCATGGCGACGTCGACACACTGTATTCGAATCTTAGAACAATCGGAACTGAAGTCCTTTGTGATCGACTAATTGTTCCGAATATAAATAAGATATTTTCTGGTTGTGTCTGGTCTATCGTTGTAGCGCCAAATCTAGAACAATAGCGTTGGAGAAATACGTGACTCTGCTTATTTACGGTTTTGGAGAATGATAGTGTAATATAGCGTAACTAATGGTAATGTTCACATTCCAATGCCCCGATAACTCTGCCGCGTCCAGAAGTTCGCTGGGAGGGCCGCTGTCATGTCGCAAAAGTTCACACACTTTTAGCTCGTGCGCTCTCGTTGTTGATATGGCGCACATCAAACATTACATCAAAGGCTTAGTCGCTTGTTACTGGAAAAAAATCTCAAAGCTTCTGTGTATATTGTAACACAAAGTTTACTCAAAACATAGTACGGAAAAAACAGCTTATCTTTTGTCAACAATTAAAATAATTAATCTTCTAGTGAGAAAAGAAGTTTAAAGATCAACCAAACTAGTATACAAAAACCAAACACAAATAAAGGATTTTTCAAAACTCTTTTTATCTTCATAAAACAAAATGTATTCAATACTTTTTTCATTAGAGTTTTTTATTCACGTCTATGGATAGACAATTTATCCCTCCGTGAAATTGAACTGTAATTAAATAATCTCGCGTGAAGGTTGGTTCTTTTAACGCAAAATTGCTTGTAACATGAAATAAACATCACTCTTTCTGTATTTACCTCCATATCAAATACTTTTTTACATAATTTTGTTAAATTTGTAGTTGTCAACAACGCTATCGATTGAGTATTCCGACCTTGACTATTCTGAGAATATTATCGTTTTTGTTTGGGTAATCTGTAATGCCTGAGCAAAGTCTATTCAATGAGTAGTTTTCACGCGGATTTTGTTAGCACCAATGTAATCTTTAGAAAATAATTCTATTAGACTTGATTAAAATCAAACTTCTATTAGAAAAATTAAAAGTGAAGCCTTACGGGTAAAACGGGGGTGTATATCACCGGATACCGAAGGTTTCCCACTCTTCACTTTCGTCACGCAGTAAAACTCGAAATAAACCAATCTTTCATTTAAAAGTAATCATAAAAAAGTAAATATTTCTTGAAATATGTCCTTAAACTGCACTTTTTCTAAATTTCGACAAAAAGTGAATAAAAAGTGATTTTTCGCGAACTTTTTTCCGGTTAAGGGAAGACTAGAAACTGGAGTAAAACAGTCCCTGGCTCATGTTTGCGAACGTTTGGCTCATGTTTGCGAATGTTGGTCACCGACCAACCCCCCAATTTTGTTCGACGTGCTTTAGTGTCAAAATACATGACTGAGCCGATTTTAGCGATTTACCGAATGTGTTTTGGAGAATAGATAAGTACAGGTGTTTTGTGGCTTTGTAAGCTGTTCGACCATTTCGGTGTTCCTAGTGGCTCAATAGGCTTGTGTACAATTAATATAAACTGTCGTCCTGCGGTATGTGCCCAGTCTTCTATAATTTGACATAAATATTTTCTCTATTTTGCATTATAAAAATGCATCAATATAACAACATTAAATGTACGTGTTTTAATATCACTTTGAAATTTAACACAATGTGATTTTATATTTTCTGTTGCAGGTATGTGCGCGGTGACCAACCCGTAGAAAAGTTTAGTTTTGAAACGTGAGTACAAATATAATTATGTACTAACTGAAATTTATTATAGAGTTTTAATTTACAAAATCGGTTCATATTTTTCTGCTACGAATGACAATAAGTGTTTTTCACAATAGTAATAGCAACGTGATTTTGCTGGCTGATGTTGTAGTGATTGAGCGCTAAAATAGGTTATTGAGACTCCGGGGCTAACTGTTTGTACAGTAGTATTCATCAATGTCAAATATCACTCTTGCACTATAACACACAAATAAAGCAGAAAGGAATAACAATGCATTGTGTAATGTTAATTAGAACCGTTCACTATCCCCCGAATAGGTTCAGCATACCTTGCATCTACATGTTAATGAAATCATGCACGCATCGTACATCTCTATAAAGACAAAGGTTGTTAAAAAGCCAGAAGAACAATTAGTAATAAACTAACAGAGATAAAGTAAAGAACTTCTAGCAGTCGCAACACCTAGTACTTAGCGCTGAGAATTACAATATAGTAATTTGTTCTAATTCTTTTTAAATTATACTCTGGTCCGAGAAAGTCTTTAATTTGTGACACGCATTATCTGAAATCACACTAGTGGACATCAGCCTGCGAAGATTTAATTTATTTCGATTTCTTTCCTTGTATTTCGTCTTTATTTTACCATAGTTAAGCGCCACTTAAATGCAAGATAGATTTTGAGTCTCATAGATGGACTTTCTAATATAAAAATATTACTATATATAAAATTAATTTATAATAAAATTTAATTTTAACATTTTAGCTAAACTGCTCTGTAGAATGATGCAATTAACATTTTGTTTCCAAAGCGAAAATTGTAGTTATGTCAGTAAGGTATGGATGAAAAATGAGAATGTCTACATTTATTTAATAAACCCACGTATCTTAAACATATAAACAAGAAGCTGTAGATCAATCGTGTATTTTAAAGGCGAATCTGAATATGAAATATAAAACTTTGATAGATTTTGAAATTATTCACTTGAAAAACCTTTTTAAAATTAGAATGATGTATTTATTATTAAAGATTCTTTCAAAACTCGTTCTGTAATTTTGTAGGCTAAATTTCAGCACTATAGTTTGGAGTAAGTGAATTAGTGGGTTCAAAGTCGTATTACTGAATCAACCTGACCCGGCCGACCCGTTGCGATGCGGCGAGCATCGAACGCGAGGGAAAGTGACAAAAACCTCCTCTTCCCCTTCCCCCCCTTATTCCCCTACACCCAAACGCCCCCTCCCCCGCGCTTAAACTCTCCCGTCCGTACTCTCTCATGCATCGCTTTCGGAACGATACACGAAATTGGAAATTACCTCGGTCCATGCAACAAAACACCAAATGTTGATGTGCGTATTACATTCCCGGTAGAGAGTTGTTTTTATATCAACTGTTCTTGTTCAGGCGTGTCCATTATATTATATGTCATTATTTCCTCTGCACGAAATGGGGTGCGGGATTCAGATATTCGAGTCATCCACAGCGGAAAGGAATTTGCAGTTACGCTGCCCCACCTCCACAATAGTAATCTCTATACGAAAATAATATCATCTCCATATAGTATTATTTTTCTGGTAGAATATCTGTATCTGTACTATTCTTGTCAATAGCCAAGGCACCATTGCGTAAAATGCTATGACAAATACTGGTATAAAAACTATTGAGTCTTGGAACAAAGTGATTTGAGAATTCAAAACATTATAATAAACTCGTAGAAGGTAACTTCCAGAAAATTGCCTCTCAGTCGTAATTGCGTTTATTCAACATCAGTTTGTGGGATATGAAAATTCTTTCTGCAGATGTTAGTTTTACTTTGCAAACACCACAGAAAATACAGCACAATCCGAGGATCTCTTTAACAAATAGTGTGACCATGTACCGAATGTCCCTGCGTTAAATCTGTTCAACTCCTCTCTAGGTTGCTTTGCAACACTATATAGCAAGGTCAGCACCCAAAAGCTTCAACTAGTGGATCACGGAAAACACAATAAACAGTACTTTCTAGTGCAAACTATTGGGTCGCTACAATTAAACATGTCAGATTTGGAAGCTTTGCGACGCTAAAGCTGTCTACGCAGTTGAATAAACAAGACCCAGAAGTGCAGCTTTCGAAATTCAGCAAATTAACATTGTGTGCTTTTATTTTCGTCAGTCAAATGAAATTGTAGAACGTAATATTTTTTTAATTGTTTTCAAGTTACAAACCTTCCTTAATAATAATAATAATAATAATAATAATAATAATAATAATAATAATGTTTTAATTATTGCCAATTTATTCATATTAATAGCCTAGCATGATTAATCAAGAGTAAATTAGATCATATTAATGATTTGATGTCCAGAAGAATTCTAAATTTCTAACATTTTTCTAACGTTTCTTGACCATACTATGTTATCAGGACTATTTGCCTCGAGTAAATTTTTGCATCTCTTGTTGAAGTTGCATTTAATATAGCTGGCGTTACAGTAAATTTAAACAGGAAAGAGACCATGAAATTATTCCCCCGTTAATATTTAGTAAGCACTCTTTGATTCAAAAGTTAGGTTTACGAGACAATAAAGAGATTTGTTTCTTGTCGCAAGTTTTCGAGAGTTTGCATGTATTTTTTTAAGGATAAATTTCCTTGTTAGGTCGAAGGAGAAGGATGAATATTTTGAAGTTTAGCGACCAAATGAACGTTTGAGTCCTGACCTATAACAGTGAAATCCAAAGAATGCAAATTGTACAAACTGAATTCGTAGCGCAAAGGCAATTGGGAACGATGCAAATGCATGAAAGGAGTACGTTATACATCACAACAGAGACTACTGGAGTGACTTAGACTTATCTCGATCTTTGGATCTGAGCGATGCAAATGTTTTCATACTGTCGTGTGTTTAAACAATCTTCTTAGGATCATATTAACGCGTAATTAATTCAAATGACCGTTTCCAAGAGGTGTTACAGCGTCTTACGGAAAAACAGCACAAAATAATAATTTTTTTAAACATGTCAATTCTTATAACAATATGGGGGTATATAGTCAAAACCATAGTATTTGTGAAAAGCTTGAAGATACAAGAAACTAAGTTTTGAATAGTACATTAACAAAACAATTTGATTCGCAAATTACGCCCAATTAGGTACCCCAAAGACCTTCATTATGTAAATCGGGCCCTGAACGTACGTAATGAATATTACAGCGAAAACAGAACCACACCATCCTCAAACCCACAATCGCTCTGAAAGCATTCATTACAAGGGACTCATCCAGAACGTTGTTCCGATGGAAGTAATCGGGCGAGCCTTTGAACGGTTCTCGCGTCGAAACACGCCGACTGCAACGTCAAACGCAAACGTCACTTGTCGTTGGGCGTGTGGGTTTGTCATGCGCGCTTTTTAACCGCGGGGTCGCGGCGCGGCGTGGCGCTGCGGTGCGGTGCGGCAGTTCGCCGAAATAATGTTCAGAGCAGGATGTCCGCGTGGACAATGCGGCGGTGAGCGCTTTGTGGGCGCCGGATCGCCGGCTCCCGCTGCCCGTTCGCGCGGCCGAGCAGCACCCGCGGCCTCGTTGCCCTCTGACGGGCGGGAGACAAAAGACAGCGGGCGCGCGCGGAGGGGGAGATGGACACTGTGGGCCGGAATCGACCACAAGGCTCTGGCGTAAGGAAATGAATAATAATCACGTGATAATACATTGAATGTTAGTGTTAGTCGTAAGAAATTCGTGACAGAAATCAGTGTGATGTTTTAAAAACGAATTTTACCCCTACTACGGAAAATCCACTTTTACAGGTTGGAAGTTAAAAAGGATTAGTTTAGGTCAAGCAATTAATATATCAAATGAATGTATTGTCAAATTTCTTGGATGTAGCTACAGTAGTTCCAAGGTACTTGTTGAGAACAATCCTGACAAGCTGACATCCATGATAAACATGAGAGTGAATCTCCACTGGGAACCTCATTCATAAAAGGAGGTTCGTTAAGGGAGCTAATAATCTGAAATTACAGGTGGACAATTCTAAAAATAATACTCGTTGTTGTTGGTAAAAAAATGCATTGTTCCAAAGAAAGATTGTGAAAAGACCTTCACATTTTATGGACTAAGGTTACTATAACGGTTAGCTTCTTCTGGCGCACGCCTTAATTTTTAATATGGAATATACGTCTTTGAAATGTTTATTTGATTTTGCGAGTGAGGGGAAGTATACGAGACTGACGAGACTAATTGTTAAATTTGAACGTTTTTGGCTGATTGTTTTGTGTGTTCTACCAACAGCACTATTTCTATTACGTGTTGCTCAATAATATTTTGTTTTAAACATGGCGATCAACCAGTAAAAGTGAATATTATTAATAGTGGATTTCCAAAGAACGTATCCCAAATTAGAGAGCGTAGGCTGCCGCGGCTGGATTTGGTATTTAATTGGCTCTCCGGGTGACGCTGCGTCCATGGCAAAGGTGTCGACGTTTCGGTGGTCATTCTGCGACCTTCCTCTGCATTACGCCCTGAGGAAGGTCGCAGAATGGCAACCGAAACGTCGACACCTTTGTCATGAACGCGGCGTCACCCGGACAGCCAATTAAAAAACTCTCAAATTAATCGATTTTTTTAATGATATTAAATGAAGAATGATCAGTTCATATAATTGTTATCCGCAAACGACCACATCGAAGCAATGTGCCTATTTGAATGAATTGCCTTGTCGACCTGACCTTCAAATATATAAAATTTGATAATCATTTTGCAAGGTAATCAGACGGCTTTCAGTTGGATCTGCATGATTAGGTCGCCTGATTGCATATAATGAATTTAATATTGGGAATGAATGAGTCTATTTCTTCCGAACATTGATTTATTTAACACAAATAAAGATCTGGGAATCTTCACTAAGCGAAAAATTATGTAAATTAGAAACTCTTTTTAATAGACAGTTTTGCGAAATATCCTCATATTCATTTTGATGAAGTACCTCAATGTACTACGAAGGACTTCCGAAGATTAGATTGATATAAAAAGAACAAGTGGAAAAAATAGAATGCAGTTAGATATAAATTTACCTCATCGACATTCAGCTTTCAGAACTGTCAGAATTTCTAGGAGTTATTTTGATGTACTTATTTCCATTATTATCAGAAAAAAAACCTTGCGTCGATTAAGCAATGGATAGAAGCTACGTTGAAGTAAGTGTGTTTGATTTTCCATAAAGAATCACAATTTTTATTATATAATTGTAGTGTTTTTGGCTTTCCACTCCACTAAGTAAGTCTTTCGAAACGCTACCCATCTATAATCATTTGCCTTTCATAATAATTTGCCTCTCATGATATCCCTACCGTCAACCAACCAGTGGAGTACAAACTACTTTTATTATCATCGGTGTAGAAAAGGAAAGAGATGTTTAAAACGAATGTTCTCGCCTTACGACAACCTACAAGTTGGGGCCGTAATACTCCAGATAATTTCAGTAATGCCAGTTTTTTAATAAACATTTCATTACATTTTGATTAACACTTGACATTCACGTTAGCATTATACGGGAAGCTGGTCTTGTGTTAGAAGCTTGTAAGAAAACGCTCCGCCGTTTCAGCAAGTCACTCACGGACACTCTGCCTCATTTAACGCCAGCTTTTTATCAATTGGCCCCACTGTTCGGCGGGCAGACCGGCGGGCGGCGCGGTGGCTACGGGCCAAAGGCAGCCTCCCGCTCTCACCCGCCGCCCCCTCCTCCCCATCACCCCACCCACTTCCCGACATTGCTCCGGGGGCGTTTGACCCTTGTCCCCCCGAGAGCGCGTGGCCGGCGCGCCCACCCGGCCGGCGGCGGGCGCAGGGGCGGCGGCGAGCAGCGTAAGCTGTGGGCGCGGCGGCCACGCGCTGCTCGGGGACAAGGGGTCAAACGCCCCGGGATGCATGTTCGAGATAGTGGGTGTAGACTGGGGAGGAGGCGGCGGGCGGGCTGAGAGCGCGGAGGTGCCTTGCCGCCAGCCAGCCACGCGCCGCCGCGCGTTTCTGCCCGCGCGAAAGTGGGGCAATCCTATAAAAAGGCAGTTTAAATGAGGCAAGTGTCCGTGGAGGAGACTTGCTGAAACGCCGCGGAGGCTTTTCTTACAACCGTTTCTAACACAAGACAGTTCCCGCCTATAATGCATAACGTGACAATGTCAAGTGTTAATCAAATGTGTTATGAAATTTTATTAAAAATGCATTACTGAAATTACTGGAAGTATTACGGCGCCAACTTGTATGGTTGTCGTAAGGCGCAGAACATTCCGTTTTAAAACATCTCTTCCTTTCTACACCCGAATGCAATAGATTAAAGTAGTATTGTACTCCACGCGTTGCGGTTGACGTAGGGCGATATCATGAGAGGCCAATTTATCTATGAAAAGGCAAATGATTATAAGTATGAGGTAGGTTCGAAAGACTACTCTTAGTTGGCGCAGTGCCATAAGCAATACTTAACACTACAATTATATAATACCGAAGCTCTTCAGTGATTCTTTATGGAAAATCCAAACACATACTGTGCACAGAACAGCATTTAGCCTTCAATGTCCATTGACACTGCCGTTAAATCGACGCACAAGTTGATTTCTGATAATAATGGAAATAGCTACTCAGATATGAGAAGAATATTAGAAATTTCATGACAGGCGAGTCTGAAAGACTAGATGTCTGATAGTTAGGAGATTTATATCTTAACTGGCCTTTTCGTTACATTTTTCAGTGTTTTCACTTGTTCTTTTTATTATCATATTCTATTCTTCTCGGAGTACATCGTCAGTCATTGAGGGGTATTCAATTCAAAATATGAATTTGAGGATATTATACTCGGTATAAAACTGTATATATTAGTGAGGAAGTATTCTAATTTTGACATGTAAATAGTTTATCTTCGGCATTTGTGAAGTAAATTCCCAAGATCTTTATCGTGTGTTATACGAAATACACTCGCTCGAAGAATAGACTCATTCATTCCAACTACTCATTAAATTCATCTATAACAATAGTGCGTAAAAGTGCGTATTAATAATCAATGCAGACTCAACTGAGAAGCCTTCGTCTGTTAGCTCTTGCAAAAATGATTATCATATAGATATAGATATAATATGTATTGGTGAAAGGTCAAGGTGTAAGGCAATTCATTCATAAATAAGGCTACATATTGACGCGTTCGATATAGTAGATGTCGTATTGCGATAACCTTATATGAACTGAATATTATCTATTCGATTTTTAATTATTTCTATTAGAGAAAAATCGATTAATTTGTTAGAGTTCTTTTTAATTGAGACTTGGGTATCCAAGGGAGGTGATGATCGCGATCGTTTCTTGAAGCGAAACAGTGGGTCGATCAATTCTTTTCGGTAGAGTCGTCTTGGCTCGACCCTTCTCAGGGCGAATGGCAGAGGAAGGTGGCAGAATGATAACCGAAACGTCGCACTTCTATCTCTGGCAATGGGACTCAGCGTCATCAGACTGTAAGAGATCAAGATATATTTTAAATGGTCACACAAGAGAGAGAAACTCGGGAAGGGGGGGGCCCGCCGGGCAAGCGAGCTCGGCGTCTCTAGCAATATATAAGGAGAAAATAAGGGTCTCCGCATTGTTGCAGGAACAATACCATTTATATGAAACTATGTGATTAACGGAATTAGTTTTACGACAAATGTGGCTTGTGATCGGCGGCAATAGTTTTACCAATGAAACTCACAATGATGATTTCGGAGAGAGCACCGATCAGATCACTCTCGGTAAACAGATACTAATTGTGCACTGCGAAGAAAAGATCATACAACAAAACGACTGTCGCTAGCCTCGACTCCAGCACAACAAACGTAAAAACCGGTTCGAATGGTTGTTTCAACACATATTTGTAGATACGTTTCATTGATGTACTTCGCTAATCTTTTTCTGTCTACACATTGAGCGCAGACAAAATCAAATAAACTATTTCACTTTGCATCGGTATATTTAAATATCACCAATTTTTACACAAATTAGGCGGTGTGCGCCACGAAGAAGCTAACGCATTGTTACTAGTACTTAACCAGTATAAATGGAAGGTCTTTCAGTCGGGTCATTACTTTGCAGAAACAATGTATTTTTAATTTACCACCAACATTGAAACGATGTTTTGTTTTTACACATGTCTTTGAGTGGTTTTGTTTGGTAACCTTTTAATATTTACCTTAGATATTAAACACTTCCCTCTCGTAATTATTAGTATATAATTGATAATGCTGCCACCTCTTAATCTCGAATCTATATATATAATGAAAATGAGAGTGTTCCCATCGCAGATGGATGAGCGATTCTCACTCTAGCATTGATTATTATCATGGGATGATAGAGAACTTAGTTCAGTGGATGGATATATATAGATATGGCACTACTTGTCTGTCTAAGATCCATAGCAAAGAATTTGATCCGCAATATGGCTGGGATTACAAATTAATCGGTAATATGAGCTAAATAATTATTAATCGATTAAGGTGTTTCCTTGTAGCCTTTACACATTCTAATAAATCTCTTTTTGAAACGTTTTGCTTATGACCTGGTAAATGGTGTGTTGGATTTATTTAATACATTCGTACAGTATTGGGCTTTTTGGGGGTAAAAATTTGTGTGAGTTAGATTATTAATTGGCCTCTAGAAAAAACTGCGCTATCTGTCAGAATTTCTATCGCACCATTGTTCAACAAAGAAAACGCTGGTATGCAAGGTTAATAATGTCATTGGGTATTCCGTTCGTATTTAATAAATAAAATTGCTTTGTTTCTACCAATAACAACGTTTTAAATTTTGCCGCGGGGAGTTTTGGAAACATGCAGTTATTTCTTAACTCGGTAGATACTGCTGAGTCCCTCGTCAAAAATTTTTCTTTAACCGCAAGCACTTACCACTCAAACATTCGAATCCAACCTGTAATTAAATACTTAATAGAAGTTTGTAGCCTCTATTATTAAGCTTTTCATCTTCCTTCGCGCCAGAGCCATTATTGTCACGGAGGTAGAACTATATCTGTTATTTTGAGCGTTCGGTGTCTCGAATCTCCTCCCTCCGCGCTGCGCAGTCCCCGAAAACTCTCGATCTTTTGTCTCCCGCAGTCCGAGGGCAAAACGAGGCCGCGGGTCGGCTTGCTCGCCGCGCGAACGGGTCAGCGGGAGCCGGCGATCTCTTGAGCGAACCATGAAAAAGGGTCTTCTTACAGCTGTCAAGCATTGTCGTCACAAAGAACATGTGTAACACTCAATAGAAATCTGAACTCTAAACTCTTTCAATTATTGGGGGACGGACACACACCTAGGGACATCAACTTGTGTCGGCTCGCCTTACTCGATGTCATGCTGCTGCGAATTCACGACCGCAAAGCAGCGTAGGCCCACGCGTGATTTTAATACAACTGCGCGTCATTTTTTACTCGGCCGCCGCTACTAAGCATTTCCACAAGCTCCCGACATTTAATCACATCCCTGCGACTTCAACAAGAAAACAGGATTGGTGGACCTCACATCTCTAGGTTCCCGGAAAGGTGGAAAGCGGTTGGTCCGTATTTTGCTAAAATATACGAAGTTTGAAGCATACAATCGTCTTGTCTGTCTGTGGTTCAGACGCACAACGCGAGAGATATAATAAAGGCTCGCCCGATTACTTCCATCGGCACAAAAACGTTACTGGATGAGTTCGGCTTGTAATGAAATGTTTGCCAAGAGCGATTGTGGGGTTTGAGGATGGTGTGGTTCTGTTTATAGATCCTGTAATTTCTTGTTACGTTCGGGGCCGATTTTAACATAAATGGAAGGTTTTGGGGGTAATATAGTTTGTTTATGTTTAGGGTCAAGAAAACTAAGGCGGGGCATTAATCAATATGGCATTTAAATTATTTTCTCTGTGTCAAGTTCCGTTCGGTGTTAAGTTTTTGTCTAAGTAAACTCATTATCAACACTAATTCTACCTGGACTTGGATTTTTAGTAGATAACTAATCGACAAAGTCTCGTTTTCATAAAACAAAAAACTAATTAATGTGTTTTGACCTATATACCCAATTGATTTTGGTTTATAAGAAATTGACATGTTGTGTTAAAAATATTAAATATTTAATAGAATGGTCTGTCATTTTTTCCAGTCGACGATTGTACAACGCTACTTGGCTTGGGGTTAACATAACGGTCACTAATATGTTTGAAAATTTATGACAATTAGAAGTGGTGGCGTATAAAAATTTACTGGTCGCTAAAGAAGATTGTTACAAAACAGCTCCGAAAGTATAGAAAAACTATTGGTCACTGATCAGTTCCATAAGATAGAAGTAATATAGTCTATCCAGTAGTCTATTCTTGACTTAATATTTGTTTTGATTATTGGGGGCGGTACACACCTAGGGTACATGGCTATTTTGCATTGTTCCACAATGGCCTTTGCGCTTACGTTATATATAAATTCAAGTTTGTACAAATTTGCTATTCTTGGTGATTCATACACACTGTTATAATGGGGTCAGTGACTCAACACGTTCTACTTGGTCGCTGCCATACAGATACTTTCAAAAAGGTATTTCATTCGGACGGACAATTAATCACCCGAGTAGCTAATAATTGTCGCATGTCGTATAAGCATTACGATCCAATTAAATAGAGACGAAGGTAGAAAAGTCTTGCTTATTCACCTATAACTAAAGTGAACGATGGCAAAATATCTGCAATAAAACTTGTCGCAACACGAATAAAAGCATAAGCATTAACTGAACGAAAAATTCTTCTAATATTATCTTATAGATATGTTTTTTTCTGGATAACATAGACTCTCACATCTTGATAATACTGGTCCGCACACAATCCCCGCCAGGCCGTTGGTTCGAATTACGGGCGTGTTACTCAATCTTAACGTACGGCGGTGGGGACCCATATCTGGAGTACCACTTCGGTGCTCTGCTTTCCCTGCTCTGTTAAATGTCCTGTGAGCACGGGGGCCAAGGGCTTTCTGCACGCGCCCTTTGTAAGCTCGACGGTCTCAGCAACTTCGCGCAGCGCACGAGCGCGGCACAGACCATTAACTTCGCCCGGGAACGTTGTGCGCTAGACTCGGCGGAAGATATCGTGACTGGGCACGAGGGCGAATAACGGGGTATTATCCAGACATGGTGCTGGACCCATATTAGCTCTCTTTCGCTAGCGCGCTCACACATCCTTCATGCGATGATCTAAGAACGTTTACGTTATGCATTCTATGCACGGCCACTGGAGGTCTTATTCGAATCGAATTAAATACTGGGCGAAGTCAATTAAAATCCGACTGTTGACATGCTATACTGGTTCTCGGGATCCGTGTGTCATTTTATTATTATTTATTAAATTCACTGTCCATGCTCATGTCAAAAGGCGAAGGGTGTGTAGACTCTGTTAAATCCATTACAAACATAATGCTAATACCGTTCCTATCCATTTTCATTTGGACTTTGACGAAATAAAGCAACATAGTTGTTATATTGTCGCCTGAATTCTCCGAACGCTGCGCACTTCTGCGAGCTCTTCCGTTCTTTTTGGTGTGTCACAGATTTTCGCATTCATTGCGTCCCAGCGAGCAGGATCTTCTCAGCGTGCGGCAAAGCCTGCCCGGGAATCTGTGATTTCATGTCTCATACGACTCTTCTCCACCGCGACGCCCCCCACATCCCGCTCCTCTGTCACTAGAGAAATTTACCCTGCTTTTTACGCTCTATAGTGGTTTTTCCGCTGAATCCTACTTAGAGTTTTAGTAGCATCTGCTTATTGGGTGGCTTGACGCTTGCCTATATGAGTTGTTGAAAGAGATACTGAGAGGCAGTTGAGCTCACTGCTTTATCGAGCACAGACTCGGACCACTCGGCTGTGTTATAGGCATTCTCTTACAGTGACTTCCGACTTTATGTTATAAATTGAGATCGTCTTCGAATATACAGATTTGTCGACTGTATATTTTTATTTGTTGCGTGATTTGCAATAGCGTAAAACTATAGTAGTCTATACCTTTGCTACAAGAAAACGCTGGGGAAATTAGTTTTACTGCACTAATTTTACTAATATAGCATATTTGGCATAAATCGAATCCATTCACACGTAGATATTAGTTGATATAAAGTCGCAAAATTGAGCAGAACTCGTAGAAGAATTCTGACGACACTCTGAGTATGGAAGATGAGCTAAATCACAGCCTTCCATGCTTTTGAGGCCAGAATACGTAACCGTATTATTTAGTCACACGAAAAGTCTTAGTTATCAATGTCTATTTGTAAATGAAGACAATCAAGAGATTATTCGCGAAGACGCAACAATGATGAGAAGTCTGATTTGTATCCGCTTGCCTTTCATGAAAAATTAAGATCTACCTATCAGAATAGTTTTTTAATTGGCTTATACCAGATTAATCTGCTTTGTGTTAATTTAATGCATTAATCATTGTGCAATATTCTGGGCTTTATGTAAACATGTGTGCACTATATTGGCTGATATTTGAGAGCCACATGGTAACTTCTAGTATACCTAAGCAGCGTAGGGACAGATTAGTTACCAAAAGCATGGAAAAGAAATAATTTCACCTTAATTTCCCTAAGCAACAAAGTACAGGAGGGGGCACTGAACTGATGGTTAAAGATTTTCTATTAGATTTATTGCAATCCGCCTCGTAACGGACAGACAGTGCAGGTTATGTTTTGACTTAATTATTGTGTGCGTAGATAGGAGTTGAGAATCTCAGGGGAGAGGATTCCAGAGCATATCTATCGTCTCAGCATTAGGCCAACTAAAATACGATTCTATTGTACTGATAACTGTAGAAATGGTTGTGCTTGGGTGTCATTTATATAATTTGACGATTTTGGTCACCCTGCATAATATCGTCGCTGCATCAGGGAGCCCCGTGCATGCAGGAGGTTTGGCGAAGTGTAGATCAAGTAGCCTAGGAATAGAAGGTAAGTTTTCTCGTTTGAATGGTTACATTGATTATCACAATGGTCCCATGCTTCATTGCGGACAGTCTCTGCTCCCCTGCACGCTCCACACTTTTAGTGTGAACGAATGAAGAAACTCTTAGTTGGACCGATGTTGGTCTTAATGATGTGTTTACATTACCATGCGTCATTTCTATAACACCGAATATCTTGTCGCAAAAGTTCAGTTTGAGTTACAGACAGCACATGTAGCAATTGTATAAAATGTAAAGCTTAACAGCAATCCTGAACTTATCTGTTTTCCACATCTGGTGCGCGTTAGCAAAGCTTTCAGAATAGAAAATTAATTACCATTAGAACCTAATTTGTGCATATCCACAATATCCTGGAATTTTGGTTTTATGTTGTGTTCAGTCTTTATTTAGGATTTTGAAAGTTAATTTTAGGTGAGGTGCGTTGCGTACACAGGTGCAGGCGGGTGCATAAAGTGGATTTGTGTTTTGTGTCAAAATTGTCGGGTATATCCGTTTGAATATTAGCAAAACTCTTCTGGGTATGGGTAATAACTTGCTTGTAGCAAGTACAATATGTCAATCCATTATGTAGATGTAACCGCGCAGGCTATGCGAAGGGCATGGAAGGTATGCAGTCCGCCGACAGCGCGACGAGTAGAGTCGCTTCGCTGGTCGCACGGGGATTATGGGTTGGCGGTAGATTTTAGATCGTGTCTATGGGCTGTGTGTGCTGTGTTGGTAACGCTCAAGTGTTGGGCGAGTGGACAGAGAGGCACCGCGGGCATGAGTTTCTCATTAAGGCTGCCCATTCTTTGTTATACTCCCTCTCACACTAGCAGATATGGTGAGCCTGTGCGCATTACTTGAAGTTTGGGCCTATACGAACGGGGTCGGAGGGGCTTTCGAGATGATTGTCTGATTACTCAGCAGATTACTGTCTTATCTGTGACGTGTCCTCACCCCTCATAATGACATACTATTTACCTTTCTACATTGTGGATGCCCCCCCTTCAAATGTGGCACTGGAGGTTGATTCTAGATCTCATACATCAAAAATTAGCAGACCGATTTTGAAAGAATCTTTAATAATAAATAATATTCTATTCTTTTTAGAAATAAGTTTGGTAATTGATTAGCAAGATGTAATAAAAGGATTTTCTAAAAAACACGTCAGTATATCGTTTGCCAAATAGATAATGCTTTATATTATATTAAGTTTTTTGATTCATGGCACTTAGTGCGCCCCTTAGTTTAAGTTTAAAATATGAATTGTGATCACGATTTGTATTTATGTCATTCACTTGTTTTCTATATGCTTTTAGATAGCTCGTGGGTTTATTAATTATAAATTGTAGGCATCTTCTCATGTTTTCATATCCAACTAACCTTACTGAAGACAAGAATAAATCGAACAATTTTTCGCATTTGGTATAGCAATAAATGTTAAATTTGCGGATCAATAATCTACATGAGGGCAGCGAGATTATGCAGGAAATGTTGAAATATTCAAATTTTGTTCCTATCATTATACGACTTAGAATTATTACTATACTAGTATAGTACTCATTTCTTGTAGAATAATTATGAAGAAGTTCATGTCTAAGTGAAAGAAATACACACACAAAATCTATCGTCGGCAAGTTTTGAAGATTGGCAGACACTTTAAAGCATAAAGTGGTAAAATAATATCAATGACGTAAAAATTTAACAAATAGGAATAGAAAAATTCCTGGATAATATAAAAAAATTTTCAATCTTTCGCGCAGGTTTTGTATGATGCTGATCTCAAGTGTTACAGAATTTAAAATCAAAAGGAATTAATTTCGGTCGGGTCATCTTAAATATGCTTAAGAAGCGTTTATTTGCTTTCTAGATAAAAGAGATTCTCCAATTTTTTGCTTCTATTCTCAACTTTGATAGAACAAAAGGGTATGAAAAACAGTTACAGGATTCATCTTTCATTGATGTCTGTGAATTTCGAGTTCTATGGACAGGAATATCTATAGAATATATACATAAGCCCAGCAAATATGTAAAAGGAAAATTTGCTACTAATGTTGTAATGTTATGCTCATCTTAGCCTTGTCCGTCATCAAAACGTCTCTCACTAGTAGTGTGTGAACAACTGTCTAATAAGCGAAAAGTTCTTTATATAACTTTCTCTTCGTTAGTTTAATTATAAAATTGATCTTCTGGTTCTTAATATACCAAACCTTTGCTCAATAATAATGAAAACAGCACTTTGTGATACAACTGATGCAGTGGCATGAATTGTTTCTTGATGGGTCGGAACCCTGTCTCACAAGGATAATGTTGAACCTATTCTGGGGGACTAAGTTCGGAATCGTGTTTGATATAACCTGTTCCATGCCATCCTGTTATTTCCTTTCTGGCTTTATTCTGTGGTGTCTACTAGTGGGCGCTGCGAGACCCGAAGCTTGGAATCGGCGCTATAATTTAGACCATTGATGAATTTTTGACTATCAGCTTCGTTTAGAGCATACAATGTTAAAGAGCCCTTCATTCAGAAACTCGTCGCTCTCCGCCAAGCGCCTCATCCTGGGCATCACACTTGGGATTAGGCATGAATAAGATAAGGGATGTAGTTGAAAGTTGAAGGCTCTCATCGCAAAAGGCGGGAATTGCAACTACAAGCATTGCAAATACATCGGGGGCCAACAAATGACCCCTGCACTTCGTTTTCCAGGTTTATGTCTGTGCGTTTCTATGCAGTTCTTGTGTTTATACATACATCTCTTTTGGATGAGTTTACTTCAGTAATAAGTCCCCTGCGCTATCCGCGTCACCTCGTGCAAGTCTCCCCTAGCAAACGAGATCCATTGGGTCAGTAACGCGGTCCCCCCCGTTTCTTTTTGGATTATCGATTCTAAGTCAAATCGATGTAAGAAATACACGCTAATCGGCCTTTCGGCCAGGTGGCGCGTACGTGTGTCT
>BOPP01000061.1:2170365-2185396 GCA_017312745.1 Gryllus bimaculatus
CGCCGCTCTGCTTTGCGGGCGTGCGGAGCAATTAATTCGGAACGATCGGGAGCGCGCAACAACATTCCTCGCGAGGACGGGTGCACCCACGGCGCGCTGTGCTGTGCCGTGCTGTGCCGTACAGCGGAGCGCGCCGCGCGTTGGATAAGGCTGCCTCGGCGCAAAGGGATACAGCTACTGCCGGGCGATTGGCCGTCTCGGGAATAAAAGCGACCAATGGTTTTATTGAAAGGTTTCTGTTGAAATAAAAGAAAAACTCGTATATGGAATACTGATAGTGTTATATTTGGATGGATTGTGCTGGCTTCAGAAAAAAAAATCAACTTGCGAGACTTTTACTTTACAGTATACTGTTTTGTCTCTTTTCAACGATTGTTATTAATTAGAAATCGTCATCCGGAACGCTGCATGCAACTAATAAGGTTGTCACCGCACAATGGAATAAGGGCTACTGCCAGACGATTGGCCGCGTCGTATAAAAGCTACCAATGGTTTTATTAAAATGTTTCTGATGAAATAAAAAAACGGTCATATATTGTCTACTGATATTGATAAATTTGGATGCAACCATTTACATTGTGCTGGCACCTGGGAAAACAAAGATCAAATATCTTGCAAGACGTTGTCTTTACAGTACACTTTTCGGTGTTTTCTTTCAACGATTTGTTATATTTTTCAACGATCTGTTCTCAGAATGCCGCGTGATGGATAAGGCTGTCACCCCGCAGAGAGATAAAACTACTCCTGGGCGATTGGCTGTCTTGTGTATAAAAGCGACTATTCGGCTCAATAAAATGTCTCTTGAAATAAAAAGTTTATATATTTTCAACTGATATTGTTGTAATTGGATCGAACCATTTAGATTGTGGTGCCGCCTGGGAAATCCAAAGATCAAATATCATCTTGGGAGATGTTTACAGTGCACTTCCCTGTGTTTCCTTTCGACGATTTGTTCTTATTGAATGGAAGTTGTAATCCCGAGCGCCCAGTGTGCCTCATAAGACGGCAACCGCACGTAGGGATACGAGCTACCGACAGTCGATTGACCCTCGTGAGTATTAAAATGTTATTTTGTTAAAATGTTTCTGTTGAACTATAAAGAACTCCAGTTTCTGGTTCATTAATTGTATCAACTGAACTCAATAATATTGAGACTGCTGCCGCCGAGGAAACACAAAGATAAAACCTCAACTTGTAAGGAATTTTCTAAACAGTACACTTTTCTTTCAAAGATTTGTTCTTATTGTGCATAAGCTATGAATTCCAGACTTTGAAAGACTTAAAATAGAATGCATTTCATACCTTCAATTGGTCTCTTGATATATTCTTTTTAAAGAAGCAAATTGATGACATTAAACATTTTGCGTACTTATTTTTACTGTAAGTGCATGTTTGCTTCATAGCTTCTGCCTTGTTTATCAACAAAGAAAAATATTTATAATTTATTGGATGCAAATTAAAATTGAGATATTACTTTAATTGTATGTTTTATTGCAGATTGCACTTTTAGAATAGTTTTCGTATTAGGTATGCGCTAAATTATTCTTTAAAAATAATAATGAACCAAACTTAAAAGTAAAAATATCTTCTGTCACTGTATTGGTAAAACGTTGTAGAATGAATGTAAATGCAACTGGTAGTTGTTGCGTAATTACAATGTTAAAGAATGTAGTAGAAACAATGTAAATTGTTTTTTAACCGTTCTTCTTAAACAGTAATCGTCCATATTATATTTTCTAGCTCGGTGTATTATTTCCACTGCTGTTCTCGCCTCCATTCAACAATGACCGGTATATGTCGGATGTGGACAGCTCGGTGCGAAGGTTAAGAACGTGGCTTAACCAGAGGGGTTGATGAGGATACAAGGGATGTGCCAGTGTGTTTCGTTTGCATTCCGCGTGACCTGAGCGCATTGTTCGCGAACTCGTGAGTCATTTGTTTCGCCTTAGAGAGGCGCGCGGTTATGCTGCTAGGCTATTTGTTTAGCGTCGGAAGGGAAACAGGCGAGAAGGTGATGGCCCGGTTGGTGATGGATAGCTTGCGCGGAGAGGAATACACATGTTGGTGTAGGAGATCTCTTGACCTACAATTTACACGTATTTCGAAAAACTAGGGTTTCGGCTTGTTGTGTGTCGACGAATCTTTCGTTTGTCAAGGGGTTTGTAGTTTAATGCCAACATTTAAGTCTGACAAATCTGTGTGAGCTCTTTCATGACGGTACATGGGTGGCACATTTGCCGATGAATTATTAAATCCCTTTCAATACTGTTGTAAGGGAGTGTACAATCCCTTTCAATTTTACACTACCTTACAATTTTGTATATGATACAACAGTGACCTAAAAGACAAATTTATCAATTAAAAACAATTTTTGTTACATTTTTCGTTAATTTTTTTGAAAAAATGTTTACTGTAAAAATAATTAAGGCAATGTTTTATTTATTTCTTGCATACCTTACATATTTACTTTTGCTATTACGTTCACCTTTCTGAAATCTTCACAAAATATTAACCTTCTTTGTGGCTTTTGTTACATTCCTTTTTTTTCAATTCTAGTCACTAATGTTTATACATTATCTCATGTCAAACAGTTTAAAAGACCAATATTACAGTAACAGTTCCATAAAATAATGACGGTTATCGATAAAATGAATTAGCAGTGACTGATGAACTTAAAATGATGAGAAATTGTTGAGATGTACCGTATTAGATAAAAGGTGACACAGTGTTACTTTGAAATAATATGATCTCAAACAGTTAAACGAATGTAAATAATTAATTTATTCAAATATTGCAGAGCCAAACACATATGAAATAACAGTAACTGTTGTAATCCTCTTTCGTATTAAAATATAAACAATTATTTAAAACATGATGAGAAAACCTTCTTTGGTGCCAATTCGTAGACCAGCGAGAGTTAAATTGCAGAAACCATAAGAAAAGGAATTATTTTAAAGTAATTTATTCGTTTGATGTGTACAGGCTACAAATGAATACCTTTTGTAGGTTTTACTCGCGTGGTCGTACATCACTTGTAACAAACTTGCCTGGCTGGGCTTTAGGTCATTGTCGGGCAATCGGGTCGCATTGCACATTCATTCGGCGTAATGGGGGGGGGGGGGGGTGCCTATCCGCAAACAAGTTGCGAATGACTACGAAACCATTTGTTCGTTCTATGCGAATATCAAGTCACTTTTACCGAACGCCGAGATGATTTGGTCGAAATTTATTTGACTGAAATAATCCTTCGATCGCATAGTGTGTGCAAAGGTTTAAAATATCCAAAATATGAAATTCAAAATAATTGAACGAAAGGTATTTGACAACACAGTTTCAAAGATAAACTTCAGCCATATCGGGGAGTGGATTTTAAAACATGGAAGTCTGAATAGGTCCCTTGTTGCGACATCATGTATTGCTAGAATCGAAGGGCAATATAAATAATTCTTCAGGAAACAGCTTTTTCAAAAGAGAAGGGTGACCGCTAACCGCGTTCTGTTGTGGAAACATTCGTTTTCCGATTAAAATATTGCTTTGTATGCCGAACGGAACGCGCTAGCACGTTGATATACGTTGACAACACATTTCCGACTTATTCAACAGTAAATAAATGGGTTTCATGTAAATGTTGCGGCCAGCATTGAACGCATCGCTTCGTGCATGAAAAGAAAAACTGTGTATTGTGTTGGTATTTTGTAAACAGTAATATTTGACGACATATTTATCTAATTGCGGAACTTGATGTTGATACTAATATGAGTAATTTCAGCTTCGTGTGCATGTCCATTGCAATGGCTGACCCGTATACATTTCCATTATTGTTAATCGCTGACTCGAGGAAGCCCACAATGAAAATTTGATGCCAAATAACCGCGATTGAGATGCAGAACTGAAAATTATACTTCTAAAGTTAAACAATAGAAGCATGAGTACAGGAGTGAGTAATAGTAGTATGTACAAAGAATGAAACTCTTTTTGATTTGCCAATCTTTAGACAATTTTTTTCAGCTAGCCATCTATCAATTTAATCTGACGTAACCCAAACGACGAATGCAAAGGATGTTTGCCATTCTTTGGAATGAAGAAACTTAATTTCAAATAGTTAAGATGTAAAACATTTAAAATAGGATATTTCCGATGAGTAATCGCAGTTATATAATTTAAAAGTACGATTAGTTTATTTAGTTATTATACCTATCATTTAATCGTGATAGTTTCCAAAAATTGCCCGTCGTAGGAATTCCTCAACTAATGTTACGATGAGCTACTCCCGAGATAATTGGTAACAATTAATGACAAAATACTCTTATGAAAAATATATCTGTAATAAATGCAAATATTTCTGAAAATGAAAATACATCTTATTTGTACAACAGGTATTTGTGTACCGACAAATTCGCATAATATTAAATTATTTCTGAATAATTAGTAGGCAACAAAGTGAATCTGAAATAATTCAACACTTTATCATAAGAACGTGGGGTTATACTACAAGTATTTCTCTGTATCACATTCACCAAATGCTATGAAGAGAGAACATTTAGCTGATTACAAGAGTCCTGGTAAAAAAATTGCAGCAAGTGTAATCGACATAGTGTGTTAACGTTAAAAATTATTGCAACGTTTAACGTAATCAATCATCACTGGAGTATATCCAGTCAATTTTGATGCGTTTACAAACTAAGAGTCGCCAGGGCGTACGTCGTGACCTTATTCTCTCTGCTTATGAACTTGTCGCGCCGATAAGTTCTCATCTCTGCCCGAAGCTTCCAGATAATCCGTTCGTCACAACAAGTGAATAACATGTGCATCGCGCGGAGCGCTACGTCATGCGTCGGGTCAAGTGGCGCCGCCAGCGGGCAGTTGGTGAGGCCGAGCAGCAATAGACTTGCGTCACTGAGACTCAACCAGCGACCTCACGAGGCGAACGCGGCGGTGGGGCAAGAAGACGCCGTCGTTTCTTCGAAATAGTTCCTTACTAGTGGCTGTTTGCGAGCGTGTTGGCGGGCGAAATATTGGGAAAGGTTCCTTTTGAACGGTTCTTCGGCCACAGTTACTAGGGATCTGTAAGCTGTTGCTAGCGAGCATTGACATGAAGTTTTTGTGGAGAAGTTTCTTGTGAGCGGTTGTGTGGGAGAGGTTCCTTTAGAGTGGTTTTTAAGCAGCGTATGTTTCGAAGCTTAAAAAAAAATGAATTTTTGGGTGATGCTGAGCCGCAAGGAACTTGCGTCACAGCTTCTCATCCAGTGAGTCATGAGGCGAGCGCAGTGGTGGGGCAAGAAGACACCGTGGTTTCTTTGGAGCTGTTCCTTGCTAGTGGGTGTTTGGGACCGTATTGGCGGGCGAATTATTTGGAAAGAATCCTTGGGAACAGTTCCTCGGTCATAGTTGCTAGGGATCGAGATCTGTAAGCTGTTTTTACGGGCCATTGAGATGAAGATTTTATGGAGAAGTTTCTTGAGAGCGGTTCTTTGGGAGCGGTTCCTTCAGAGTGGTTCTCAAGCAGCGGAAGTTTCGAAGCTTAAAAAAATGAATTTTTGGGTGAGGTCGAGCTGCAAGGAGCTTTAGTGACAGTATCTGAACCAGCGACTCCATGAGGATCACGCGGCTGGACAAGAGACTGTGGTTCAGGGTCTTTCAACTTCCGTATAACGTGGTGGAAACGATTAAAGTGGCGCGCTATCTTGCAGCACCTTATTACAGGAACTAAAATACGAACTGTTGCCAACGGTTCTTAAAACGTGTGTGGCCGCTGCGTGGGTACGCGTGACGCAAGCAGTCGCGTAATACTATAAAAGATAGCGTCTATGTTCGTGATTTCATTAGGGGCTTCGTATATGTCTATATTATGAATAATTAAGAAGACTTTTCGTGTTTCTCACAAATTAGCCAATTTTTATGGGCGAGAAATGGCAAGCCTAACCTACAGCTGCACCCAGCGACACTAGCGCCATCTATCGTAGCTTTCTCCGTCTTTGTCCCCGATTTTGATGAAGAGTTGCAAGGCCTTGCAGCGGTTTCTCTGGAGCGGTTCCTTGCTAGTGGTTGTTTGAGATAGTCTTCGAAGGTTATGTATTAGGAATGGTTCCTTGGGGACGGTTCATCGGCTGCTGATGCTAGAGAGCGGTGTCTGTGCTGTTGCTAAGGAGCACTGACATGAACCAGTTTTTGTGGAGCAGTTCTTAGAGAGTGGTTGCTTGGGAGTGGTTTCTTGTTACTGGCTGTTTGCAGAGTAATTATTGGGAATGGTTTCATCTGAACGGTTCCTCGTCCGTGGTTGCTAGGGCGAGGTGTCTGTGAGCTATTGCTAGGGAGCAATTACGTGAAGAAGCTTTTCCGTAGCAATTCTTTGACAACGGTTGTTCGATAGCAGCTCCTTTGTGGTGGCTTAATGGGACCGTTTTTAGGGATTAAAGATTGAAAATGGTTCCTTGTGAATGATTCTTTGGTAGTGGTTGCTAAGGACCGATGTCTGTAAGCTGTTGCTAGGAAGCACTTCCGTGAAGCAGGTTTTGCCTTGATAACGGTTGTGTAAACGCTGTTTCTATAGAGTGGTTCCTAAGTAGCGGGTGTTGTGGATGTATGTTTACAAACGATTTTTTAAGTGTGGCTTATGCTACGTATCACTTTCGTGGAGCGGTTTTATGGAGTAGCTCCTTGGGAGCGGTTCCTTTAGACTAGTTACTACATAAAATAAGTTATGGAGTGGCGTTTGCGAGTGCATTTTGCGGAGCGATTCTTTGAGAGAGGTTCCTGTGCTAGATGGTGGTTGCTAGGAAGCGCTGTTTCCAAACGGTTGCTAGGAAACAGTGCCATGGGGCTAATTAGCAGAGTAGTTCCTTGGAACCAGTTGTTTGAAAGCGGTCCCTTTCGAGAGGATGTTAGTGTCTTTTTTTCGTTGGTAGAGAACGAGAGTCTGGGAGCGGCGTTGCGAAGAGGTTGCTTGGAAGAACTGTTTCGGAGTAGTTTTTGCGAAGCAATTTCAGAATACGGTTTTTAAGTGTGGTTCTGTTACTGTGAATGGGTACCTGTCCGAAGAGCGTGATTGTGGTGCGGGTTTTGCTATCAAATGTTTGAGTACAATCTCTTGGAATCGATTCCTCAAGAGCGATTTCTATAGAGCGATCGTTGCAATCTGTTCCTAAGGAGCGCTGCCATGAAGTCCTGTTTGAGAGCTGTTTTTGCGAGCTGTTTTTGTGGGCCAGTTTCTCGGAAGTGATGGTTGCAATAAGCTATTTTTCAAAACATGACAGGCAAATGTGAATGTACCGCTTCAGCTTGTTTACTTTCTTCGCCTCCGGGAATCTGAAGAGTCGATGTTTTGACCTTACCAAATACTAGCACAAATGTGTTTTTTTCTATCTATGACGGGCACAGTTTTCGCAGTCTCCAGAAAGGTTCTTTATTGAACTTGGAAGATGGAACGATTGCTTTTCGATGCCTTTTTGCACTTCAAATACAGCGGCGCTTGTGATGGTGCGAATATGGAAAACATGTAATGTGAATCGAGAGGCAAATGCTCTGATGCCCTCTATTCCTACTGTTAAGAATGAGTTCAAGAAGTACATGTGGGAGAAATAATGGCAGGCGAATATATCACTAACTAACGGCGCAGCTGCCCCTCTCTAGAATGTTCCTGCAGACAACGAGTTCGTTGGATCCAGATGGTTTGCTCTGGCGGAGAAACCAACACAGACTTCAAACTGAAAACATCTAACCTGCGGTGCTTCAGTTTTGCATCCGTAAACACATTCACTGAGACTACTTTCAGCCGAGACGGATACCATGCGCGGTTAAACTCTGTTTATTTTTCAGATTCTGTCATAGTAAAAAAATGTCCGTAGCAACTGTGCGGATTCGGCAACACAAATTGCGAGATCAAGTCAATCAATTTGATTATAAAAATTCAAGAAATAATTTTTAATTTTTGTGAAAAAATGAAATAATGGGTGGAATACCACAATAAGACTAGATATCTCTTGCACGAACATTTCGTTTTTATATATCGCTTCTAATGAGTCTGATTCATGTAAGTTCCTGACATCAGGTACTGTAACCTCAGGTCTTTTCAACAACGATAACCATTGAGGGTCAAAGTTCCTCTGCACTTCGGATGTGGCCAAACGGCACTACAGGATAGCGCCGACAGGTTACCGGCAGCCAACAGGCGGAAATTGCATGGGCGATTGCCACACGCGGTCTCTTTTGAACAGGGAGTTGAGATTAAGTGCGACCGCGCAGTCGGGACCACCTCATAACCCCAAACCCAAAGGCAGGCGGTGAAAAAGTAATTAACTGTGCAGATTCGCTCGAGCGGTCGGCGGGCGCCGTGATGTCGCGTCGCGTTTTCGTCAACGCGCGGTCATCACCTCGGCGACAGCGCGCGCGGCGCGGCGCAGTCGTAACCCCCCCGCGCGTCGCTCCACGCCACGCGCCAGCCTTTTTTCGCTTCAGTTATTTTAAATGTCTCTGCGGCGGCGGCGGCACGCGGCAGGGTGGGTGTGCGACGAGCCGGGAGGGTTGCCTCAGAGGGTAACGATTTCGCCGCGGCGCCGGTGGCGGCGCTGGCGGCGGCGGCGGCGGTGGTGGCGGCGGGCCGTTGCAACGGAATGCCAGCGCGGGCCGTGCCAAGACGCACCGCTCGCCCTCGCCGCCGCCCTCGCCCTCGCCCCGCCCCCGCAGCCGTTCCGCGCATGCCACCGCCCAGTGCCATGCGTCTGGCGACGCTCGGGCAAAACCCGAAGGCTGCTTTAGAGTTACGGTGGGATGATTAGCGATCTGCAGCCCGCGACGAGCGCGTTTGCTTGAAGGTCTCTCCGTAGCCCCATTTAAAACACGTGGCACCATCGAACATTTTTCCTTCACACGCGCTACCTTCTGCATTTCATTCTATTAAAATTTTGTTTTATAATAACCTTACCAGTTTCGTCCGGGCACATAACATTTCAATCCACTGCTTTTGATATTCTTGATGTGAACGTTAAGTCACAAACTAGTCTGAATCTATTTAAAGTGACTGGTCGAAGTCAATATTGTATATGTTGAATCCCTAATTTATCTATTCACATGGGTTCCATTTTGCAAAACTTTATTCACTGCCTTGTAAAATTGAGCTAATAGATACTATTATTTAATATTTTCTAATATATTAATTGATAACACTGTATTATAACATTGTAGTAATTAAGTCAATTAAATCATTTAAAACGACCACGAGCTGATTTTATATTAATAACGCATTCAATGTTCGGTGATTTTCAGAGATTTGTTTCTTCGCAGTACAGCTTTTTAAAAACCTAATAATTTATTGGGCTAAATTTGTACGTCGTCTGCATGTTATCTAAACAGAATAAGACAGTTTAGGTGAATATTCATTAATTAAATATGTTTATCAATATGACACCGTCACTTGTATTGTCAGTCACGCTCGATTAGCAAAAAGTGCTGAATGCTACATATAGTTTGAGTACTTAAGCGTGCGAACAATGACGAAACACCGTGAATAGTTTTTTTCTCCTCCACTTCATAACGGAAATAAAAATATAAAAAGAAACTGAAGGGAACGACACATTCTATGACTATTGCCGCAACATTACTGATGCGTATCTGATCGATTAGTATAAATAGATGTCTACACTTTGGGGTGAAAGAGTCCAGAGATTATGTGGAGTGCGTGATGGACAAGATTGAAGTTTTTGAATTTGAATTTATTTAGGCAAAAAACAGTACAGACTGTACGTGACGTATTCAAGTAGTAATTCAGTAGTGTTTATCTTCTACTATCTACTTACCTTTATGTTAATCATATTATCTGTTTACCTTGCCATCGTGCGTCATATATCAGCTACAGCAGTTGATGTCATGTTTGTATGTGGTACATAAAATGTTTTACAAATTACGTATTTTTTCAACCATGGAGGTAATTAATTTTAATTTAGTCAGAAGTATCGAGTCCCAAAATAAAATACGTATTAATTTGCATTTGCATTTAGGAATTATAATAATTTATTAATCATTCATAAATGAAATATCGAAGTCCGCCGACGTCATTTTCAAATCTTTTAGGTCATCGGACCTATTAATGTACTCTTCAAGTTTCTTTTAATTTCTAAAGAGAACTTTTGGGAAAAGAGGACACCGTTTGCTTTTTGTGTCACCGATCTTCCGCTGTTTGGTGTTCTTATTTGTAGCAGTTCGCTCTGTGCGGGGCAGCGGATTCATAGGGGAATTCACGGGGACCATAAGCCATATCCTCAAAATAAGCAATTAGAAAGAAAGATTCAATGATGCTTCTAACAAAACTAATTTATTAATAAATTTCGAAATTTGATCAATAGTCTACAACCATAAAGCTCTATGGTCCCGTTGAAAGGGGGATACTATTTTTATTAGTATTGAAATAAAGTATTATTGACGAGTTATTTAAGAAGTAATTGAGTTACAATTTAATTACTTCTGTAAATTAATCATCATTTGCAAGTCGTAGAAATAATAAACTCTTTCCTGAGAGATTGTAATGTAGCATATTAGCAATGAAGTGTCATCCGATAATCAACTCTGGAGGAAACAAATACGTAAAAATCTTTATGACAAGAAATTTTTATTCCTCATTAAAATTAAACCACTCAACAACAGTTTGGAATCTATAAAATACGTTTCCCCGAATTTGTGTTACTAATTATGATTATTAGTTAAATTAATTTTATTTCTCGATAATTCATGGGCTGGAGGCCTGGGCAGTTGGTTAAGCTGCCCGTTGGCTCCACCCGCCCGTGCACCAACATCCGCCCTGACGTGTCGGCGCAGTTTGGCAGCCAGCCCCGCGCGTGGGACGCCCGCTCGCTGGCCGTTGCGCCCGCGCCGCCCATGCGCTTCCTCCATCTCCACCTCCACCGCCACACCCACCTCTTCCTCCATCTCTATGCTCGCCTCCATCTCCGCTACTTTCCTCCGCCTCCGCCTCTGTTTCCACCTTGCCCAGTGCCACCGCCTCTTCCTCCATTTTCGCTTGTTACCAAATATCACCCCCAGAAAAGCCTTGTCGCCGTGTTCTGCCGTCACTGCTGGCATAGCCTCCGCCTCCTACTCCGTCTCCGCCTCCGCCTGCGTATCCACCTCCTCTTTCACCTCCACTTCTACCGCTGTCTCTTCCTCCGTCTGTCACCTCCCCCACCTCCGCCTTTACTTTCTCTCCCACAGCCGTCTCCACCTTCACCTCCGTCGCCGCCTGCGCCACCTCCTGCGCCACCGCCTTCAACGCCTTGTCGCCACCACCTCTCCAAGTACGGTCGGTTCCGCCTCCACCGCCGCCTGTCACCCTCTCTGTCATCACCTCCACCTTTACTTTTACTTGCACTTCCTTTGGCGTGTCCATGTCCCCCGTGGTCTCCATCTCCGCCTCCACCTTCACTTCCTTTTCTACCGCCGTCTCCGCCTGCATCTCCATCGCCGCTTCCACCTCCGACGTCTTCACTCCGCCGTCTCTACCGCTGCTGTCTCCGTTGCCGCCGCCGCCGCCGCGTGCTCCGCCTCGGCCAACGCCGCGCAGAGGCCGGTCGTAAACGTCGCCTCGTGCCGCCCGGCGCAGCCGGCCTGCGCCTCTGGGTGGGGTATGCGACACGACTGTAGCGTGCGACGCGCTGTGGCATGCGCTGATGCCCTTCTTTTCGGGCACATGAAAAGGAGCTGAGAGAAATTTCCAAAACCGTTGTTGAGAATTATGGGGTTAGTCCACATGGATATGGTAGGTCTTTTATTTCTGACACTTATGATACGCAAAGTCTCAAATATTGGACTGGAATTGGAGGAGCTGACCTGTGGCTTTGAACGATCCTAGGGTTTACTAGCGATCTGAACAGTACTGCTGTAATATTATTAACTATGAAGTGTGAAAATTTACTTTCCGTTATTACACAAGAAAGGTTTAGTTCATTTTTGTGAATTATGCAGCAAGCAAAATACTACCGGATAACGCCGTACCTTATCTTCTTTCCAATGCGAATACAGCGTGTATCGCCATGAAGTTCAAAAGTAAATAGCTTGAATCAAGCGATTCGATACCAGAGTAGCTAGCTTGGAGTTTTCATTGCTCCCAATCTTCATCATTAATTAGCTGATAGTAAGTGTGCTCTTAAGTTCATTTTTCCTTACATTAATTATCAAATTTCGTTATGGAATCCTGTGTAGTTTTGTATAGTTATATTCTTGTTTCATCTACCCGGAGTATGGAATCCAATCAAAATTACAGTCTCGTTCTGGCTGACATTACGTACAACATACGACAAACTTTTTAATCGATGTGCATGTGTTATAGTTTTGAGAAAAAGAGGAGTTCAATTCAGAGACTGATGTGAGACAATGATTTTTTATGTTGATTCCTTAGAAGTTATGATCTAAAAAGTAAATTTTTATTACAGCCAACAATAAAAAATACTATTTCTTAAGTGAAGTATTACACAAAAATACAATTTCTCAGTAATGAAAATTATTCATGCTAAGCCTTTCACTTCAATAAAGGATTGAAACGTTTTTGGACACAGTTTAACATAGCAAAATCCCAATTTTTTGACACAATATTTGTTTGTGTGTTGGCGAAGCTTGTTCAGAATATATTGCTGGTAAACCTAGAAAACAGGCGGAAACGTCTCTTTGGAAATAAGATCATTAAAGACTACGTTACAAAAAAGGGTGCGAATATTTAAGTGTTAATGCCTCTCTAAATATCGCGTCTAAATAGTTCACGTGCAGCACCGTCGGTGCCCGAAGAACTGGGTGTTGGGTGCTGGAGCACACAGAAGACGTTTCAAAGCGAGAACCCGCGTCAGTTGCCTTCCTAGCGAAGGAAATCGCATTAACGCACAAGGGGAATCAAAGGAGCCAAAGAGTTTCTTTCCAAAAGTCGCTCAAGTGAATTCAAAGAATGGCAATTAGTCTTCTCTGCAAGGGAGGAACGGAGGAAGAATGTGATAAGGAAGATCCTCTTTATTAGTCGCCGAGGTAGGGGCCGAGATATAATGTTCTCAGGTTTCTTGCGGGCAGTGGTGCGGATTAATTGCCTACTACTGATTTGGTGAATTTCGGTTCTGGAAAAGAAATTGGGTAATGTAGGCTGGTATTTGCAATTTTTATCTGAGTAATTTGAATGAATAAAGTCATGATTAAAACTCTTCTCGGTTTTTTCATATTGTAGATTTTAAATGGTTTCTAGAACAGTTTCTTTCCCTTATCGAATGTCATTATCTATCACAATAAAGAACGTTTGCATATGTTCATTTCAATTAATAACTAATGAGTTTAATTATAGTTGACATATCTTAAATACGTAGCTTAAGTTACCTTCCTCTTACGTGTAATCGTGATTGTTTAATTCGTGTTTCCGGGTGCGTCACTTGATATTGTCATTAGTACCATGTGGGTTCCGTGAAGGATTTACGGGATACATTTTGGTATCCGAAACGGGGGAACTTTCTATTCCTGAAAATACACGTATGAGAAATTTGTGAAGGCAGAAGGTTGGTGTGCCGGTTTACCTGAGGAAAATGGAAGAAATAGGAATCCAGGATTGGTTAAAGACCGAAAGGACACAGTGACCTAATGAGTATTATTAATAGTTATGAAATTAAATGTTCACATATTGCTTATTTAATTTTTCATCTAATCAGTTTTTATAGTAAACACTTAAAAGTTCAAAATATTTCTCTCCGAGTAAAGAGTGGTTTAACCACGATTCTGGAACACATGCATTCTAAACCTCTCCTGAATATAACTCTCTCTCTCATACACACACAAGAAACCCCACTTACAAATCCGCGTGCTTCTCCACAGGGCATGTAAATCATGCATTTAATGCTTCAAGTCTACCAGCCATACATTCATGCTTAGCCCCCTTTAACGATTGCCTGACGCACGATATCTCCGCATTTGCGTGGACGGTTCTTTTGTGCGTCGGTGGCGTAAATGCCTAGCTGCGACGCCCCTGCGTTCGTCAACCTTGCTGCGTGCCCGGCGGCCCTTAGGGCACCTTACACCCTGGCCACACGCACGTGCGTCCTTATCGCAATGTTTCGAACGCTGGCCACAGGTAGCTTTCCACCATCTACAGCCCCATTGGGCACTCCCTCGTTCGATGTTTCATATACATATTTCTTTTCTAGAGACATTTAAAGATAATGGATCTCCTGTACCATTAATCAACTAGCGTTTCACTTAAAGCGTATTTCTATTTTATTATAGTATTCTTCGTTTCTTTACCTGTCGATTTTATTTTTTTCTTTACTGCCCCTTTGCGTACTCTGTATTGTTCCTTTTACACATAGTTCTTTTGCCTGAGATAGTTTGCAAGTTAGTGTAATTAAAATGAAACGTCATTTACAATGACTATTGCACTCATGAAATTAAATCCAGGAGAGTTTAACTATACTTAATGCCCCAACCTGGGCGGTATATCTAAAAACGTATCGCTTTTTCTGTTTGATTTGTCTTACCGCCCCTTCCTACTGGCCAATAAATATGCTGCGATAGATCTATCTTATGAGGTAGGAGGCGGTATGTATCGATTCCTTTGTATAAATAAACAGCATTCCTTTGTACTACAACATAACCTTGATTTTAACATGTTTTCAGTTACTATATTCAATATTTGGCGCATTTTGGAACTCTGTTGGACGTATTCATGGAATAGTCATAGGTAATACCACGAGTGCTTCGGAAATTATCGATAAATATCTGAATCGCGATTTATCTGAGAATTTTCGAAGCACGACTGCTATGTAATAGGCGGTTATTTTTTTATCTAGGTCGGGTGTTCAATAACAATTGAAACCTCTCAATAGTACAAGGTGGGACTGGCAGTTACAAGTTTATAAGCTCCTGTAAATTGCTTAAAACAGACTTACGTGGTTTTGAAATCTGGTCATAGATAAGCGTATAACTTTTCGATTTTCTATTTCGTTGTGTTATGTGGATATATCTGTAGAGCATTAAAATCCAATCGAATCGCGCAAGTGCGACAGGGCGTGTTCGCCCGCCGCGC
>BOPP01000061.1:2189926-2204308 GCA_017312745.1 Gryllus bimaculatus
ACCTCGCCCCTGACCTCGCCCCTGACCTCGCCCCTGACTTCGCCCCTGACCTCGCCCCTGCCCAACATCATCGTACGCTTTCCTTCAGAAGGGAAGTAGTGCCAGTTATTCCATGAAGTAGATTTACTACATGTAAAATATTCTTAAGCTTAAAGCCTCTGAGTTAAATTAAAACCATCTACTTCCTCTCCCGATCGGTACCTTCTTTCTCTGCTAGATGGAAAGGCGTAGCGAAAATTGCTTGGACAGGGGCATTGCTTGACCTGATGGCCTAAGCCTCTCCATGTAAAATAAGACATCATTGATTAATTAACTTATCGCCACCATATCGCCCGCCATTTTCCCCGACTGCCTCGTTTTCCCTCCTGTTTCGCTCTCGACCCTCCCCCGACTCTCCCTCTCGTCATAGACCTTCTACCCCCCTTATCGCTTGTTTCTACCACCGCCATTGCTCTCGTATTTGTCAACGGTCTCATCCCCTTTCCCGCCTTCCCAACCTGAGTCTTTCTGTCCTCTCTACTCTCCTCTTCCCTTCCCTCTCCTTTTCTGTCGTACTGTCAGCAACTTCGCCCTTCTACCCAACTTTCCACTAGTCTCCGCCCGCGGTCTCGCCTCCTTCCCCACTCTTCTTCGCAGCCCGCTCCACCAATCTCGCTGCTAACCCCGCAGTCATCCCTTCTCGCTCTCGCTTACGCCTCTCGGGCCCAACCACCACTCCTACCAGCCTCGTTGCGCCGCCGTCCCCGCCTCGGCCCTTCCCCCAGCTGTCGTCGCGTGACACGAGCCGCCCGCAGCGCCTGACGCCCCGCGCCTGCGGCTGACGGCTGGTGGCGCCGCCGCTGCTGCCCCGCCCCGCCCCGTCCACGCGCTTGTCTCCTCACACGTCAGCAGCCGCCATCCCCGCTATGGCCACGCTACCGCCTCTGCCGCACCAGCTGAGTTTAGCTCAGAGCCAGCATTGCCCCCGTCTCCGTGGCGACTCTGGTCGGGATGTCCTATGGTTCTGGTTCCGACAGTGACGGGTTAGCCACATACGACGACTAGCTACGTAGCTAGGTCCTATCAACCCCTGTCTGGAAGAGAATTGTACCAGTCGACTGATCTTGTCGGTATTTTTTCGTAGTTTCTAGGATGAATACCTGGTGAATGCCGGAGCAGTAACACTACCAAACGGGGCAGGGCTCCAGCGCAATTTTTCTTTCCTCTTCATCGTTCTGTCCTCTCCCTTTACACACACACATACACACACTTGCACTACCTTACCACAAATGTCTCGAGACCATTCGGAAGCTTAGGGCTTCTTGTCGCGGCTGGTGTGGTGCCCCCTAGGGAAGATACCTAGAGAGGGAAATCCCCCTCTAGCCGACGTGTAGGTGGACGCCGGGTCTTGCTAACAAGGGAGGACTATCGGAATAAACATTCAATACGCCATCTTTCAGAATAAACCTTACACATACTACCCTAACGGACTAGTGACCGCAGAATTTGACGTGCTCGGAATCAATCAATCAATCAATCAATCCAATCAATCAACCAACCAGCCAATCAACTACTACCTTCATTTCTACTGGCGCCGCTGCGTCCCCTTCTGAAGATCCGTGCCTCGCTTCCACTTCTCATTGTCTCTCCCAATGTCGCATCCTTCCGAGTGACACAAAATTGGAGGTCGGTCTTACTCAATCCAATTTTAAAAACGATTGTTCGGGCGATTTTGCGGATGAACATTTATTTCTGCCTTGACCCTCAGCAACTCAGATTCAGGTCTCGTCTGTGCTGCACAATTGAAACCAATTTGTTTCGTATAAGGCAATCTCTTTTAACTCCCAGAGAATTGTTTGCGTGTTTCTCGTTGATTGTTCTTTATGAATGGGTCGCGTGTAGCTATAAACTTTGTTTTTTTGCAAGAGATCCGTCGCTGGCACGGGGGCTAGGATATTTACGCACCCGCAGTATCCAACTAGTTTATGTTATAATCAAAATCGCAAATATTAAAATTTTTGTGTGCTTTTCGCTTGTAGATCAACCGCTATAGAGATAAATAATGAATATTCCAAAGATGACCGTTGGCAAATAGGCGGTCGCATCCGAAGGGCGGACATCACGTGTAAACGTGATTTTTTCGCCCTTGAATCCACAAAGACCCTTTTACACCTGCATCTCACCGTCAAAATGGTGCAAGGCCTCTCCTATTAACTAACCAATTTTTTCTGTTTTGTATTGCATTATCAGTATTTGATTGCTTTAGTTACTGACGTCTTTTTTGTTGTAAAATCATTACGATCAATATCCAATGTTCATTCCACCATGAAAACAAATAATCTCCAATAATAAGAAAAGACCTGTTTTCAATTTGCATGATATCGTAGTTGAGAGGAATAATCGGGAACCTCTCATGAATGGTATTAGAGGAGAGCAAACCTATTCCGATCCGATACACGTAATAACCGTCCTCATTAAAAGCTAGACGGGGCACCCGAGGGCTCTCCTTATTTTGCGTTCCGATTGCTGCGTTGTGTGCGGAGGATCCTCTTGGGCCATCATTTGCTCCGCTCGTCGCTCCTCGCGTTTATCCGACTGCCTCTGCGCCATCTGCGCACAGAGGCACTTCTCCTGTCGCCCACCGACGTAGGTGGTGAAGCCTGCGGCGTGGTTACTAATTCAACGCGCCGCTGTCCACCCGTCCCGCCCCGCCCCGCCCCTCCCCGCAACGCTCCACCATTCCCGATCCGGCCCTCCCCCCTGCTTTCCAACGCCTCGCCCAACCCTTTACTGCTGCCACACGCCGTACAGTGACCGAATTGTGCCGAAAGGCACACGTGCGATGGAAAAAAATTGTGACGACATATTAGTAACTAAAAACCTGTAATTGTTTGGAGATAAATAGCGAGATAATTAATGTTCACGAGATGGACTGTTAATTGTAAATGTCAAAATTGGGTGGTTTCGACTGTGGTCATTTAAAATTTGTGGAATAATCACACGAAATACATTCTAACAATGATCTAAAGTCCGTGTAACAAACTTAAATATTTAATAAAAGTGTCACTGATCAATGAGAAAGTGGACCATCTTTATTTTCGTCTTTCTTGGAAACAATCTCTTGTCTCTTGTCAATAACGTTCTTTTTAATTATTGGATGATAATTTTATTTTACTGTTAAAATAATTTTCCAGTATCGCAGTGGGGCCCTTTTTAGTAGCTATGACAACAATATAATTAAAATCTAAATACATGCTAAATTCAATATTGTAGATGCTATTTCAACTTTCACAATTGTTTTACATAATAATAAGTGATAAAATAATTATGGCACGATCGGACACAAAGATTGATTATTAGGGAGTGGAGGAGGGGGTGGTGATCTTCCGTCGGCTAGCGGGGTTTTCCCAACTAGGTATCTCCACCTGCGGGGCACCACCCCAGCTGGAACAAGTTCTAAACTCCCGACCGGACTCCCGGGATGTGTGGTAGTGTAGTGCATGTTAGCGTAAGTGTGTGCAGATAGGACAAGGAAGAGGTAGTAAAGACCACGCGCGGTCCGTTGCCCGTTTGTTAGAGTTCAGCTCCGGCATTCGCCTGATGTTTGAAAAAAACATGAAAAACCGAAAATTCACATCTGGACAGCAATTGAATTCGATCTTTATGAGAAGCTAGTGTCGATAATCCTGCTGCCCTTGGGAGTCGAACGCAGTCTCCCGGTCAGAGGGGCTGCAGTGGTGTCAGTTGGTACCCTGAGCCATCTCTCAAGGCTGGATACGAAAATTTAATCCGCTCGTGAGATATATCCTCATCCTCTCATTGTCTCGAAATCTAATTAATGGAAAAAACCTCACTAATGGAAACTTCCAAATATTTGACAGTAACTGAGGAGAAAATCACAAACGGGACTATTTTTAAATACAAGAATTTTAAATGTTTCCTTGTCATCCAACCACTATTTCTTTTGTCCCAAACATAATTAACGTTTCATATTGAATGCATGAATTTTGTTTAAATGAAATCAAACATTGAATTCTGTGCATTTTAACTGTTCTTGAAGCAACACCTCAGAAGCATTGCTTTCATAAATACATTTGAGGCAAACTACCCGACAAGCCGATTGCATAGGTAAAAATAGCAAGTTTTAACTCATATGGGACCCACTACCAATCATTTAAAGCAAAAATTACGATATTTAGTTTAGTAGAAAGCTCGAATTTCTTTTAAGTGCTGCCGTAGAGTTTTAATTATAAAGAAGTAGATTCTCTTCATTCGTACATTACTCTCATTTCATGTCAGTTTCTTCATATGCTTGTTCGGAGATAACAGCAAAGCCAAACTCCAATGACAAGTTATTTCGACCCACAGTGCGTCGTGGGCCCTCTCTGCTCGTCCTGGCCCTGTCCGATCGCGGAGCGGCTGCCAATTGAAGGGCTGACGGCCGCTGGTCGCGTAGCCGCGGCCTCCCCCGCCCACCTCATGCCGTGTTAACTCGCGTAATTTCTTTTTGCCCTATTTGGAGTTAAATGCACGGGCTGGGCAGAGAGACTTGTGCCAGGGATGCCCAGCATACGAATGGAAGGCTCGCGTAGAAAAAGCGACGCATTTGGGACTGGCAAATGCTGTCAGGTGTTAGGTGTTCCTTAAAATTGTGTTTTTGGATGCATAAGCATGTGGTTAATTAATGTTTGTGATGTGTTAAAAGTATCAATGAATTGCTTTTAAAATTCGCGTGAAAGATTTATTTGGAGACACGTGATTATTAGGAAATCGAGATAACTTACAAGAGTAACATGCCTTAGTAGTTTGGTGTATATATTAATTTCATTTTGAAGTAGACATGCGTGTTCTAATTTAAAGAAAAAATATCAATGGGCTATTAAAAATTCATTTTCCTAGTTTTTCGAAACAATTTATTGTTATCTTGTTAGCTTCCCAATACAGTGTTTTCAACAAAATGTGCAATAAAACAAAAAAACAAATGTTCGATCCTTTCTTGCATTTAAAACAGTATTTTGGTTTCAAAATGTGTTGTTAACAGTTTCTTGTCTTATTTTTGACATTCTTTATTAATTCCCTATTTTTTTAAAAAAACAGTATTTTGAAATCTGTAATTTAAGCGGCAGTAATATTCAAACACCACGTCACTGCCCAGACACCGACCTCACGAGACGCAAGCCTCGAAGACAGTCTGTTCGGACTCTTCTGTCGAACATGTCAATACTCATTATAGGCGTACAACGCGTTTGTGTTGGAGATTTTCCATGCCCTTTGTGTGTTTCTTTTGTAACGAGGCCATGATGGCCCACAAGGACATGTCAGAGGCGTGTCATATTAGGAGAATGAGATAGCGGTGTTCGTGCGCGGTGACGTATCTCGTTATTTCTCTGCTTTCGTCTGATGGGATCTCTGTAGGTGCTCTCAATTTGCATGGAGACATTCGATTCATGGAATGAAACATCTTTCTCGACGACTCGCAAAATCTCAATGCAACCACTAGACCTCAACTATTAATTCTATTTAAATTTCAAGTTGGAGAAGAGCTACCGGTTGTTTCCTATGCCTTGCAACAGGTGATCAAAACTGCACTAGGGCCACTTCGTAATTTCAAAGGTAAAAATCTGAGTCCGCACCGAATCACGAAGGTCAAAGCTAACGATACGTATGAGGTATGTAAGGAAGAAGACAATGAAGCACTAAAACCCACCAGCACGTGCACTGAGCACATGCTAAACTTGTCTGATGATTACTCATTGGCTCCTAATTTACGCATATTTTTCTTAAACAATTCGCAGAATTATTAAAAATACCTTCCGGGCTGCATGACCGAGGTCTACCAGACATTCTGTGTAATATTTTAATAGTATATTCAGCTGTGAAAGTCTACATCGCTTTATTCATTCGCAGAATGTTCAGGTAATACACAACCTGAATTTGAATATCTAGATATTAAATGTGCAAAACTTACTTTGGTAACACTTTCGTTTTAATCACTGCTCTAAAAGATATTTGCAAGCATTCGTATATTAAATTTATTTGTAGAATATTTTCTTTCTGTCATTCATGTTTTAGTAATTTTTTATTATTTATCACTTTACTATTGCAATACATTAGTTTAGCATTAATAATGCATTAGACTTAATTGATCATCTATTTGCCCACATTGGGTTGATATAATGCTATTAATAAACGATTTACAGATGCATACGTAGAGATGCCTGCTAAGGTATTATTTTTGGAATAATTTAGAAATGCATGAGAAAGCTCTAAAGGAAATCGTAAAAACAATCAACAACAATTTTGAAAGACATTAAAGAAGGAGGATGTTAAATGGAGCCGCGACGAGTTTCGTGAAAGCGGCGTCTGTGAATGAGAACTGTGATCGTACCTGCGACGTGGCAGAACCCCTACCGCGATGATACCATCGACGATAATGATGGTGACGTTGCTAACGATGAAAATAACTATGATGAAAGTGTGGACAATGATGGATATGCATTACGTAAAATTTTCTGCCTCCCAGCTGAATGGTGTTGCAACTCCCTGCTCCACCGACCAGGGCAACTCATTGCGTAATTCACTGGATTCGTTCAATATGCCTCGACTGCGTTGGGCGGGCACGGGCAGAATTAATGCATTAGCGCACTAAGCACTTAAGTAATATTTTAGGCGAAAATTTATATTACTTCGTAAATACGTAAAAATATTTCAAACGTAACATTCACTTGCAAATGTTTCTTTTCATAATAACTTTATTACATTTATTAAAATAATTTAACATCATTAAGGGACCCCGTAGTTTGACCATGCTTAAGGGAGGCTGTAATGTTACAGTGGCAGCGTTACCGTTGCCTCTGCAGTGTCGCTAGGTCCGGCCGGGAGGTCCTAGTGTTAGTCCTAATGATGGAGGATTTTTCACACAAACTACATAGTTGGCCCGAATCCAACCTCTGTCGAGAGAAGAATTCTTGAAAAAGATTAGAACGGACGTTTTCCGTGGTTTCTCGGATCAATACTAGGCAAATTCCGATACGGGCCACGGACCGCGCGCTATGTTTCCGTCCCTATTCTTGTCCTTTACAAAGAAGCACGGTTGGATGCCCTATACCAACACGCATGATCGGTGATCAATCTGGAAATTGGTGGTTGTACAGGCTGGAACGATGCCTCGCTGAGGGAAACACTTGGAGGGGGGAACTAAAAGACGACGTGTAAGTCGGCGCAGAATCGCAACTTCCCGAGAGTAGAAAGATAACTGCGACCTTCCAGGATAAACCATGAACTACACTTACAGTGTTAACGACAATTGTTGTTGAAACGCCCCGAAACACTAAATAATCAAACAATCTTTCAAGCTTAAGACATTAATTCTGGAGGACCGTGGGGTCTATGCGATGCGCTGTTGGTGTCCCTGGACCAGTCCCAGGCGTCTCCGTCACAGGCTGCGTTCTCTGAATCGCTCACGCCCCTCGCCACTCACCACTCGCCGCGCCCTGCCCCGAGTGGACCTAAAGTGATTAAAGACTACGAATGTTCTAAAATGGACCTCTTTCCCTCGCAGATTTGGATTTCGATGGACGTTAAAAGTGAAAGCGATTGGCTCTTCCAGCAGCGACGTTGACTTTTTTCCGTTTCACGGAATTGCATTTTACGAACCGAATACCTACCCCGCGTAATCCTATTTCTCTACTGTAAAAGATAGAGAATGATTTTATCGTTACTACGTAAGTAATGGAACTTTTAAGTTGATGGATTTTGCGTGCGTTAAAAATGTAGTAGAAATGTGACGTTCAAAGCTCAAATTAGCACAACTTTTAAGTTTTCAATAATTAATAAGTCGACTTTTTTTTCAAATTCAAATTTCGAGCTGTGCGGCATATTTTCGAACATTTATAAGATCTAAAAGTAATTTTGCTTTCTTCGGTTAAATACATTTATTCTTTCTTTAGTAAAATACATTTATTCAAGATTACTTTAAGAACTTCATTATCTGAAAAGTCACGAGAACAACACCAACCAATGTGCCTTAAACTACTCAATTTGGGAAACTTGTTTCTCTTTCGTCGTCCCTTCTAGAGGCTATAGACCCCATCGTCCTGAACCACCCGCTTACCAGAGCTAAATTAGAATTGATTACGCGGCTTTCGAGCGTCTCCGTGGATTTCGCTCTGAAAGAGCAACATTAACAACAAACGTCACGTCGCGAACCTCGTCTTAAAGGCGAAGCGCGCACCTCCCCAGACGCCTCCCCCTCCCACGCCGCTTCTGCCCCCGCCTCGACCCGCTTCCTCCATCGCTGCTGCAAAACGCTCCCGCCGTCGCTCCCGCCACCGCCTCACCCCGCCCCGCCACGCCTTGCCTTCTCGCCCCTGCCGCCCCTCCTTACTCCTCAACCCACACCGCCGTCCCGCCCCGCAACCCCTCGGATTTATCTCGCGATCTGTTGGTTCTTTCCGCTCCCCCGACTTTCCGCAGCTGTGAGACCCGCACCCCCGTCTCACCGCGCGAATGTACGGTGCAGCGTGAGTAATGAGCGAGATAAGGCAGAGCAACCAGGTCATCATTTCTTCCTTTTTATGAGGCTTGCCGCCGCCGCCGCCGGCACGTTTTCTTCCTTTTCTCCGGCGCGTTATGAGGAGATGGCTCGGATAGGCTATTGATTGGAGACGCCCCTCCGGGATCCTCAGGACGTGGTGGTGTGTCGAGATAAAATCCCCGGGTTCGTTGCAGGAACAGGAAGTTCCTCGTACGGCGGACTAACCGTTTATTCGCCGCGCGAGCGTCTCCCCTCCTCACCCTTTCTTCCCCACCCTCCTCACCACCCCTTCCCGCTGTGCCGATCATATGCGTGCTGATCACGAACTCCCTGGTGCCGCCGCCGGCTGCACGAGGGCGGGCGGATGGGAGAGACGGGTAGTATGCGAAGGACGATGCTGTAGAAGTAGACAAAAAAGCAAGAGCCAAGGGAGGTTCGGGCTGTTCTTTGTAATGGATCAAAGATCACTCAGAATTTGTCTTTCGTTTAGTTCAACTGATTATGAGTTGATTTCATTTCACGAATATTGTTGCTGGGGTTTCTGTGTAATTGTTTCTGAGTAAAATATTTGATCAAGATGAATTTTTTTATAAAATGTATAATAATCTGCAGGGAAGTGTAACTTTGGTATTCGTCTTGTTTCTAACGCTGGGAAATCAGCTAAATTGGCTACTTCGTTTTATAAATTTGAATGTGTTTGAATTTGTGGTGGACTATGGAAAAGGTAGTGTGGAAAGGAAATGTGAGAGGCGTAGGAACAGGATGCAAAATGTGTAACTGATGGTAGAGTAAAATAGAAAGAGCAAGAACTCATTGGGATTTTAATTATTACTTAATAAATCAGCGATGAGCCCATTTTTTAAATTTTTTTCGACTGCTTTTTTATTTTGTGAATTGCAACCGGCGAATTGAGGCATTTAAATCTGTACAAAAAGGTACGTTTATAAAAAGGATATAAAACGCCTCAATTTCATTTAATATTTCGCTAATTTTTTAAAGACAAAAAATTAATGAAATCATTGCTTAAAATTGCAAACGTTAAATAATGGTATGAGTGTGTAATTGCAAGACATTTGAAATTGTAGAGCCCGGAAGTTTATGTTGTATAAAATGTTTTCTTTGCCTAATTTCCATTGAAAATGTAAGATAAGCATGATTTTATCATAAATGTCTAAAATTATGCAATTTTCACGTGTGCTATAAAGTCATATTTTGTCTTTTTTAACCCTTTGGACATTTGACACTATTTTTTCTTATTATGGAAATATTTTTCCACGAATTTTCGTGTTATTGTCATATTTTTTATCTTTTTGATTCCATTTTCTGATACTTTCTTGGAGTCGTATCAAAGAGATTTTTTTTACATCTCCTAATTTTTATCTATTTTTTCTCGCTACAGAGTAGAGAGAAAAATAGGTAGTTCTGCGCTAAAAACGGCGAATTTTCACCAGAAACCCCTTATTACACCAGAAACTCCTTTGGTAACAAAAATGTGGATAAATCCCGTTGCTAAATTTAGGAAAAAATCCTCTATCACGTGGTGTAGACAGAATCTGTTTTATGAGTCCTTGATGCCGAAAAATCAAATGACGAAAAAAGTCTGTCTACCTATCAATCTGTTCGTCTGTAAACAACGGTAGCAGCTAAACCGTTCAGATGATTTTCTCCAAAATTGATGTTCCCCATCGATCTGGCTGATGTCACGGCCCCTTGAATTTGAAACCAGTCTCAATTTTGGGGTGTACTTTACATGAATCCCCGGGAACATGAACCAGAAGGTAAGGATTGTGAAAGTGCTATATTTTAAAAGTATATTTTCAATATAATGGTTATTTAAACAGCAGGAACATTATGAACGTTACGAAAATGCAACCAAAAAATGTTTAAGCCATATATACGATCATATTTATGGTCATATTTTCATTTCTTTTGGTCAAAAATGCTTGCATATTTTTAACAGTTTTAGGTCATAAAATTAGGACCCTAGAAAAATGATATAGAGAGTATAGTCTTACAGAGTGTATTAATAGAGTGTGCATTATGTTTGACAGGCGCTTTTTACATAAAATAATTTGAACTTGAGAAGGCAGTAGGAGAGTTCAGCACTTATCACTGGAAGTTTTCACTCCTGTGCGAGAAAAATTATTTTTGATGAAAATTCTATAGACGGCAATTTTATAAACTAAATATCCCCAAAGTATTCTATTTCAATTGACAGGTATTGTTTCTCATGTAGACTAATTTTCTGAAAATTAAACTGTATTAAAACATTGATGAAGATCTGGCAGTTTCGCTCGCGATTTCATAGAAAATAATAACACTTGAGGCAACAGAAATGTGGCACTCTGATTAATCTCTTCTGTACGTTTACGACAATAAGTTAAAACTTCTTTTAATTCCTTTTGTAAAATGATAATAATTATTTTATTTACTGCACTCTAAAAACATGGGAGAAGAAAAGAGAAAGGAAACATCGTAGAGACCGTTATTAGTGAAAGAGCTAAAATTTGCGTAAGTAAAGAATTGCCTTATGACAAATAGAATGTATCTTCTATTTGTCAAAGAAAGAAAGAAATACGTTATTATTGAAGCTCTATTTATAGCTCCACGAGATCTCAAAGGACCCTTCTAGGAAGCATGACTCTCACTAAAAGAGTGAAATGGTACCAATCGTCAAAGCCACCACAGACGAGCTTCGAAAAGAGAGAAGGGAAGTGTTCAGAGAAAGAAGACGAGGCGGTGGGTAGATAATAGAAAGTACGCGAGTGAATTGAAAGTAAACAGGAAGTTTCTTTGAAAACATAAAAAAGTCAATTTTATTCAATTAAGCCTTTTCACCAAAATATGGACGTTCCACGAATTATGTCTGTACGAACTAAGATACTGCTAAATAAAATCACACAAATTGGTTTTCCAAAAAGCGACACGCACACTTCTTAAGGAAAACATATAAAATACTCTTGGATAACACTACGAAACATTAAATCTTTAAGACACAGTCTTCGCAAATACAGCAATAACATAGCATAGTGTTCATTCACAGTTTATCAGTCTTTAGATATCAAGCATATCAAAATAAGTATTGTTCCGTAACGAAATACCTGAATATGAAATATTTAATGGCTTCTCATCACGTTAGCTGCAACATAAGCAGTGACTTACTGTGTGGGAATTTAACTGGCACGCGCAATATTAGAAAATATGGAATGACACAATTAAGTATTGGCATTTATTAGTCAAAATCGAAACTATTCCATGCTTTCCCCCCCGAATTCCTGGGTATCAAACGAAACTTACACACATCTCTCATATGGCCGGTGGCTGAATAGTTTTCTTTAATTTACGGCACACATTAGAAATTAGTAATATATAATATTTCATAATATTATATTGCATGAAATAAAAGACAAATATGAGGAAGTAGATCATTCAAAGATTGTTCAAAATTATGTCGGAAACGTAAACTTGCCGTATGACCTACAGGTCACACGGCACATCACACATTACACTAAAATCTACATATATGTAGATTTTAGTCTGATGAAATTCACGAAATACTTATATTTACACTCTAATATTATTTTTTTTATTAAGTTGGAAAATGTCGATCTTAGTCGATATTTCATTAAATCTGTAATTGTATTTTTTAATTATTTCCTCCGAAAGTGTTTCCTGACTCATCCCTCATCCTCCATCTCTTGCCATCTCCTCTCGACTCCTCTATCTTCGCTCGTACCACCAGCAGCTCTCCACCCACGCGATAAGAATCGCTCAGTGATTTCGCCTCCGCCGCCGCCGCCTCCGTCGCCTCCGCCTTCTCCGTCGGCTCCGCCTTCTCCGTCGCCGCCGCCTTCTCCGTCGCCGCCGCCTGCTCCGTCGCCGCCGCCTGCTCCGTCGCCGCCGCCTTCTCCGTCGCCGCCGCCGCCGCCAGGCGCAGCACCGCGCGCTCAGAGTTACGGCCGCTTTATCGCGCCTATTTCGCGCGCGGGATAAATGGCGCGGCCGGCGGCGGCAGATGCGTATCGGCGCCCGAAGAGGCCCTGCGTCCCGCCAACGACTGCTCAAGGGATCTGGAAATTGGCTCGCGAACGGGACCGGTCGTTTCCCTGCCGTCGCGGAGAGCACTTCTGTTTTGCTACGACTCCTGGCTAAATTGATAGTTTTCTCTACTGGAATGGTCCGAAGGAGAGAAAATGGGATCGTCTTTCAGTATAACGTACGTTTTTGTGTGTGATAAGAGAGCCCACGGGAGCGGCTTGAGTGTTAGTTACCTACGTATTTACGTTCTGAGATGTTGAGACGTTAATAAATCTGACGATTCTTTGAGATTAATGTGTACCAATAACTTTATTTTAAAATCTCTCTATAGTCTTATGTGCTTTTTACAGTTCTCACACTACCTTTTTATGATGATGATGATAATGATGAACTGCCGTTGATTAGCATTCACACATAATAGAAACTTCCAAATTGAAAGTGTTACGAAGAAACAAAAAACTCCGTTGATTTTAATAGTGAAATTACCGTCTACTTTTACAATACATTGGTTTCAGTTTCGTAAAAAATAACTTAATACTACTTATATACGCCACCTCGACCCAATTACTTTAAAAAACGTTTCCTTCACGAATTCATTACCATTTTAAAAGACAATTTTCCATCGTCCGTTAATGCAATAAGTAGTTAATTCATTTAGGTGAACATTGCATATTATGTACATGTCAATTGGAACCAATATATCGAGTTAAAGATTTTCTTTCGCAGTTGTACTTGGTATATGGCTTAGAGGAGTGCATAATATTCGGAAATATCAGACATTTTTGTGGCTGGAGTTTATCGGATATTTCTGTGGTTGGAGTTTAACTAATTCATTAACGTAATACTACCAATTCGAGCAGCAAATTCCTAAGCGGATTCGGATGAAACTTAAACATTTTCGGCGGTAAAATAACCTTTAATAACCTTTAATAACCAATACCCTTTCCTATTCTTGAGCTGGACAAGGAAAAGGAGAACATAATACAAAAAAGGTTTCTAAAAAATGCTGCAAACAACTAGCATTTGTCTTCTGTATGATCTTCATGTTTCGATGTAAAAACAAAAGAAAACTGCTAACGCCCAGTTTATACCAGTTTTCTAACAGCACCAAACCGACCGCCTACATCTCAGATTAAAATTACTGTGAGATAGTCTAGAAATTTAAATTACTGACGCCAACAAAGAGAACGATGCGATAATAAATGTATTACCCCTACTTCGTTGCAATCTTTCTGCGTTAAATATTGAAACTGGTTCAAGAGTAATAAGAAAGGAGCGAGTAAAGATAGAACGTGGTTTCGTATGTTATTTCAACAGCGAATGTGTCCTGCTTGTCGTGTGTGTTTGTGCGAGCGTACCAGTGTGCACTATTTGAATATAAACCTTAAAATTTCAATTCATTATGTTTCTGTACAAATATGAATATAGAAAGTCCGTCATTTTCTTTACGTACATCTGACTCACTCTTTTTTTGAAAGCTCCTCATAGTCTAATAAGAAACTTAAAACCTAATTTATTTAACATACATCGGCTTCTCCGCCAACAACTCAGCGACAATTTGGCACGTTTCAACTCTGGCTCATAAACTCTCTTACGACAGTAGAATTGTGAAAGTGTTAACAGCAGACGTCTAAGTAGCAGAAATTTTGTATTCTGATCAAATCTGCCATGTCATTAAATTATCTATTTGTATGAATGAAGGAATAAATATGCTACTGGAGTGGATCTTCTACTGTAATCTTTGCTATTAGCAGTGGGTCATGTCCACATTTTCCTGCTTGCTCTTCAAAGTAGAAAACTGGGACGCAGTTTTTCGGGCTTCCAAATGA
>BOPP01000061.1:2216583-2241966 GCA_017312745.1 Gryllus bimaculatus
CGCTTCGTCTTGCTAATGCGGAGTTGGGGGTTGGGCATTATCACGGCGCGGAGGAAGGCTGCTCTCTCTGCCCTTGCCTCTTTTACTGCCGCTCTCTCTTCCTCCCTCTCTGTTCCTCTACGAGTATCATCATTCTTCCTCTTTGTCTGTCCCTCTGTCTTCATTCTTCCTCTCTCCCTCTTCTCAATTCTTTCTCTATCTTCTGCTTTCTTATACTTCCTCCCTCACCCTCTGTTATTTCCCATTCTTTCCCCCCCCCTCTCTCTCCCCCTTCCTCACATTTCGTCTCTTGGTCTCTCTCTCCCCACACGTTTCCCTCTCTCCTTCTTGTACTTTTCTCTCTCTCTCTCTCTTCGTTACTTTTTGGCGTTCTTTAATATATTTTTCATTTCATTTAGGTTGTTCTTAATATAGAAATATTTCATACCAGAACTGCATTGCAGAATGGTATAATATAACATAACTTAATACAAATATTTAACAGTAAAGCGGATGAGTTATACGATATAATTGCACTTTCATAAAAAAGGAAATAAATAGCAGAACGTTACGTTCACATTATTATTTAAAAATGGATTTAATGGCAGAGAGGGCAAGGTCTACGCAGAGAAGGGGATGTCAATAAAATGACTTTTATTTTACACCAAAGAATTAATTCACTTTTCTTTTCCTTTACTTATATCACTTCTCTTCCTCTCTCTTTTCTATTTTCCTATCTCACGTTTCTTTTCCCGTCCTTGTATCTTCCGCTCTTTTTATCATTCTTCTCACTCTCTTTTCCCACTCCATATTCTCGTTATGATCTTCTCTTTTTTCTTTACTCACATGTTCTGTTAATTCATTATTTGGACTGTCTCTTTCTCTATTCACTCTTTATTTCCTTTCTCAAATCAGACGATGAAATATGGAGAACACGTTAGTACAGTGCTCGCACGAGACACCAGCGCTTCGAAAAGTATGCGAAGTCATTTCCTGCAACATATCGAAGTGCTGTCAAACTGCGCGATTGGTGAGTGATTGAGTGGTAATGAGATTGCGCCCCGACGGAAATAAAGCTTTGGCTCAGGAAAAAAGATTTCCGATAATCGAAATTCAAGTACTGAAAGATTCATGACTCTCTGGGCGACCTTAAAACGTCAATAGTCAGTGAGGAATTCGTCGCATTTAAAGCCCGTGCAACACGTGCCGAAATCTGTTCGGATTGGCAGAGGGCAGGCTGAGCCTCGGAGAATATTATTGATGTTCATTGAGTCGAGCAATCGATTCAAAGTGGGATATGTAATCCGAAATGCTCGGTGAGTTTTTACAGTTGTTTACTCTTTGTCAGTAATTGAAAGAAATTAAAATTACTTCAATTTTCTTAAGACTTCTTATAAATCGATGGTTCTTTATACAAATATTATACACGTACGATATTATATTTATCCCTCATTTCTTCAACAAAAACGTGTCAAAAGTGTGCCAAATACATTTTGTAAATATGCTACGCATTAAACGCACTTCGTTAGATTTCTACTGGCTCTGAATTGAATACGTATAAACTTGCAGCTGCAACGTTTGCAATTGGAAAGTCTTATTTGAGATAATGAAATCAATTGGATATATGCGGTTGATTATATTATGATATATGATTGATGACGGAGCAATGAGAGTTGTGCGAGGTAAAAACAGGGAAAAGCCCGTAAAAGCGAAGTTCTCGGCTCCATTGCAGTTTTATTGTGTCAGATTGGGGACATGCGCGATTGATGGTTGTAAATTAATTTTTTTGGTGGTTGTTAGTTGGATTCGTTGACCGTTGCTCTTGAAATTATTTGTTCTATGTTTAATTCGGATAATTAGAATCCAATGGAATAACTGTCTGAAACAACGTCTTCTTTTTTATTCATGGTTATTGTGTGTTTGGATCGAAGTTTGCTTCCTTTCCTTCAGATGTTTTTTCAAACATTGTCTGCACAAATACTACACGCCTACGTAGGACTATTTTTCTTCGTGAAGAGCCCGATGCCTTCTTCACCCTTAGAATCACTCTCTAGATTGCTTCCCTTTGTCGCTTTCTCCTTTTCTTGCGGCGCCTCCGTACCGGATCGTTCTCCATGGCGATTCCCCTTCACCCGCGCCTTTGGAGGGCTCGAAACTCCGACACCCTCCCAAACGGAGGGGAAGGCGGGGACGGGGACAGGGGGGCGTCCGTCGGAGCGGCGAGTTTCCTAAAGTCCGCCCCTCCCCCGCCTTCCCACGTTCCTCTTGGCTGCTCCCTACGCCGTTCCCTGCCAATTGCCACCGATTCCTCCCGCCCTCGCCCCCGCCTCGCCCCCCGCCGGCGCACAGACTCCAATCAGCCCTCGGCCTCGGCCGTTCTACTGACGCTCGGCTTGTTTTCTTCGCTGCCTCCGCGCAAACACTTTGTTTGCGCGAGTAGTCGCAGACATTGCGCGAAATGTGACGGTTGAAACTTGGGAATTAGAAATAATTCTTTGAAAGTAGAAATTATGCTAATTAATTATTTTATATTTTAATAATCATTTTTATCATTTTAATTAAGTTTCTGATACTGCTGAGATAAAGATTCAGCGACCATTTGATTTTACAGCCTCGGCCCATATTAGTCTGTCAGTGTTTTATTGATTATTTGCAGCCGTTGAATTTTTAAAATAGAGCAGTTTAGTGGTGATATTGTTAAAATGCTATTTTCTCAAACCTGTTCTCCGCAAACGCTGTTTAAATAAGTCGGTAGTCTACGCAATCTACCAACATTTACTGTGCAATTGCTGTAACTATACAATGCCACTCGTGTCGTACTGTGCAATTGCTGTAACTATACAATGCCACTCGTGTCGAACTGTGCAATTGCTGTAACTATATAATGCCACTCGTCTATGGCGCGGGGCAATAACACTGCTTATCCGCTTAATTTTTCTACGTGCTGTCTCTAGTATTTGACTGGTATGAAAATTCATCTGAGGAATGTTTAGATATGTCAGTAATGCTCCAATTAAATGTAATGTTAACGAGGCTAACTTATAGGTACTAAGTCAAAAAACAATGCTCTCGTATTTTATAACGACACATGCTGATCATGTTACGAGTAAAACATATTTTGTTATAAAAGATTCTAGATGTCAATCACTTTTCAATCGTGTTTATTCAATCTCCACACATCTGCAAAATGAATTTAGAATGGTATATTCTTGATACTAGCAGTTGAAAAATTTTAAATTCAATTTGTATGGATTCGTGGGTTTTAGTATTAGTATTCTAATACAATCGTACAACTTTAAATATTTAAACTCCAATTAAAGTAGATACTCTGTATTATTCCAAAATACTTTGTCCCTCGTTAGGTGCCATGCTGCATATTTCACTTTCGCATCTACTTTCCGACGGGGACTCTTCTACCACCACTGCTTCCACGGCCCTCTTTCGCTCTCGACTGGACGGCCGAGGCGCGGATAAGACCGCAAGGATGTGGCTAGGGGGTGGGAGGACGGCGGGCGGCTCAACTCGCACACGAGTCGCCCGGCACCTGCTGCCAGCGCCCTCTGCCGCGAGGGCGGATTGCGCCCTGATTTAATTAACCCCTCCGCCTCCCCTGCCCCCTCCTCTTCCGCTCCTCCCCCCTGCCCCTTTCTCTTACGTTCCTCCTCCCCCACCTTCTCCCCATCTCCTCCTCTCGGCACAGTGGGACCGATTCATGAAAACTTCACATTGATTAAAGAATAATAAAAAACAGAAATTTCCGATTGCGAAGAGTGTGGAAAAACAAAGGCATGTAATTGAACGAATGTTGTGTTTTACTGTGAGAATAATAATTGTGAGAATTTGTTTTCTTTTGTGAGGTTCAATAACGTCTTTATGGAAAATAAATGTTCAAATAAAACAAATGATCATATGATTTTGGAATAGCTACATGAAATTTTAAAATATTGAAAAACATATTTGCGAAAGAGTGTTAACATTCAATCTAGGTAATTTACAAATGTATTCAAATTTATCTGAGCCAAAGTACATTTACTACATTTAAAGTGCATTTGCCTGAATATGCCAAATAATATGGGTCTTCAAAATAAATAATAATTGAACAAAAACTAGAAGGACATTGTGAAACGTTTAAAAAACGCCTTTCTCTGTATTTTTAATTAAGTATCATTGTTTAAGGTTTAATGCAATATCACTGTGCCAAATCAAAAAGTTAAACAAGAAAATATAGCCAGAGGGATATATTAAATGTCACAATTCCAAATGGGATAATTTAACCTTTGACTTAAAAAGGAATAATCCTGGGTAGTAATTGAGACGCAGTTAGAAATTCGATAGAAAATTATTCAGTCATCAAATGTATTATTATTTCAGACACCATCAATTTACGGTCGAAGTGATTATTATCTTCTCAACCCATTTTATCCGTTGAAATTGATAATAAATTTCATACGTTCTGCTCATTTATCCGTTTATTACATTGTTCTATTTATGCATTGATTTTTTTCAAAAGTATGTCAAAGCTGTAATTTAATTTACTACTACAATTAATTTACAATTCCCACAATTTACACTTCAAAAACCTCTGCAGCCGCGTTTCTGGAGATTTTCTCGCGCGGTTTCCTGATTACTCACGGTCTTACAAGCTGCTTTCTCCCCTCCCTATTTATTAAGTTTTATCTCTTTAATTGCCTTGCATCTATCTCGTCCAGCCAGCACTCATACATATGGGCAACTGTGCAGTATTATCGCATCTATTAGAGACCCCATACATTACAGTTCCATTTTATTATTTTTTTTCTTATTTGTCATTTTTATGCTTGTGGTGCCACTGTGCTCTGGGGAAGCTTGCTTATTCGTGGTCTGCTCCGGCGCCGAATCCCCGCTCTTATTCCCTCCTCCGCGGCCGCCTTTTGTTTTCGCCGCTGCGCCTTTGAAATTACCCGGCTAGAGCGCGTCGCGCGCGCGGGTTTTGTGCTGGCGAGCGCCACGTTACCAAGTTGCTAGCCATAAAAGTCACGAGATCGAATCTCAAAGGACTAAACAGGTGAGGCGAAACAAAGGAGGTCTACCGTCGGATTCAGGCCCAGAAATTTAAAGTTGCTCAAGTGTTGGCTTATCTTTCTTTTTGCAAAAATAAAGAATTCCTTTTTATAAAACATAACGTAAAATTGTTCGTGTTTAAAATAAAGCTTGAAATATAATTTGTAAAGCCTTAAATTTAATCCGGCTTTCTAATTTACTTCATTAGATGAGATTTTTGTTACAAGTTTTGTAAAGCTCAAATTGGTTAACTTAGTAATGGAATATACTCACTATTCAATAGGTTAAACATCTGATGAAAAAAGCATGAAGAAAACAATTTAATATACATACAATCTGAAAGATTTTAAGAATCAAAATACACTAAATTTTTCGTTTACCGTTGTAATTTTGACAACAGAAATGAAACTTATAGATAAACAAATGTTTTACTAGTGTGTCTGGTTGTTTATTTGATGGCATAATACATCAAAAACGTAGATCACACAAAGCACAAAGCTCTAAATTGGAATTCGAGGAAATATGCAAAGAAAAATTCTTAAATATTTTTTGTTATCATTGATCTTGTTTTGTTTTTCATTAGCCGTTTTTAGCGACTTGGCAAACATCTTATCAGTCAAACATGTTCTTGTTCTCATTCTGAAGAAACATTTGCTCATTCTTACATTTGAATCTTCCTCTCTCCGCATAGATTCCTAATTTCATGTATTTTGACGATTTTCGTGACTATACTTCATTTATATTTCACATCTGATGTTAGTGTAGAAGAATATCATCAAAAAATGATTCGAAAGCATTTAAAATATTTTAAGATAGGATTAAAATGTGTAAATGAATATTATCTCATGTTTGGAGAACTCATTGTTGTTGAAAAGATATCTAACTTGGTACGTTTAAAGACCACATAGTGTTTTATGAGATTACGGAGAACACCTCTCAGACTTAGCGCATGACACGAGACAAAAACTTTAGGAGTAAAACTCCATCTCTCCAAAACTGCAAATTACGTATTGGTTAACAGGATACCGAAACAAGTACACGCAAAAATCAGGGAGATGTTGAAACGTTGTTCATTTCGACCAGCAGCTCTCCTGGAAGGAGCTGTGCTTCTAGACCGAGATGAGTCGTGATCGGGTAACGGGATCGACCGAAGGGCGGGTCCCTTGGAACGAGCTTCGCCTGGCGCGTTCATCTAACTCAGGGAATGGAGTCTGCGGTGGCGCTGCGAAGGCCTTGGCGCGTGGGTCCTCGCTGGCCATAAGCGCCTGCGGATAATGAGATCCCCGCGAATGAGCCGCGGATGAGCGAATCGCTCAGTCGTGTGATCAAAGGGACCGAGAACGCTCGAAGAGACTTCGACGACTAGAGAGGAGCGCCGACGCGAGCGGAGAGACCGTCGCAGTACATCGCTCGTCAAATGTTTTTTTATTGGTTGTCATTGCGGTGATGAGGATGTCTGCGCGACCTGTATTTGGTATTTAGCCATTATATCTCCTGCAAAGAGTCTCTGCTTCTTGGCGCGGCGGCCGTAGTGTAATAATTTGCGTATCGGGCTGTTATATCAAAGTTAGCGGGCTCAACCCCAATCATGTATTTTTAAGGGCGAAAACAATCCTTCGTACGCCTTCGTTAAGCTGCCTGTAAAGTCGGATGTCCCACGTTAGTAGATTTATTTGCACGTAAAAGATCCTCAAGCCTAAATGTCGCCTCTTGAGGTCAATTCAAATCGCCTGTTTCGTCGCACAAGAAATACCTCCTTTCTCCCTAGCTGATGAAAGGAGCATAGCGAAATTAGCGTGGTCAGACGAAAGAGCGGGCTTGACGGCCCGAGTCTCGCCACGTAAAAGGTAATAAGGCATCAATTCAATTCAATTCAATTCCTAGTCGATAACCCAACCAGGATTTCGCGATTTCTAGAATTCGCTTAATCTTCTTGACTTCACGTTAAAAGATTTCGGCTAGCGATACCTGATTCGCGGTCGTGGCCTTTCAGTAAAACCATCCCAGCATTCGCCTGGATGTCCGAGGGGAAACCGCGGAAACCCCGGTCAGGATGGCCGACACGGGGATTGAACCTGAGCTTTCAATTGTGAAGTCAGAGCGCTACGCCCTGAGTCACTTCGCTAGGTGCGCGACCTATAGTATAGACTAAAGTACGACAGCTCGCCTTCTACCACGGGAATTGGAGTTCAAATCCCGGTCGATAAAATTTGTGGTTTGCAAATCGGATTCGTGGTAGGTTTTCTCGAATTTCCCGAATTTCATCTGTCATTCAATGCTCAATCATTCACATTAGATTTTAGTAAAAACATACCCATCTATATTATCTTTAGGCTCTAAGATATTATTAAAAGGTTTTTGCCCAGAATCATACTAATGAAGATTGCAGGACGTGTTAAGATAACTGCATTTGTGACGCGATCTTCTAATTATATTTTGTGGCGTGTCTATGCTTCCTTATTCTGTTCATGATCACGATCAGAAAAATGAATAATTATGACAAAGAGATAATACTTTTTTTATCCAAACATTCACTTCGTTTTATTTAATACTGTGCTTTCTTTGTATCTCAGTTAATCAGCACTTTTAACACAATAATTGGGCGCATGATTGCGCTGATAACACACACACACACACACACACACACGCACGCATATACATACACACACACACACACACACACACACACACATATATATATATATATATATATATATATATATATATATATAAATATATATATATATATATATATAAAGTCAGTACTCGGTTGAGGTAACTGTATACTTGGTTTTTTCAATAATGGTATACGGTATCACGGGCTGCAACATATTTTTATTGTTTTAAGTATGGAAAGAAAAGTTCTAAATGTCATTAACATGAACAGGCGTGCAACAATAGTCTGATTGCCTAAATCGAATACATACTGTTCAGTTAGATACGAATTCTGTACAGTCTCTTTAGTGCTGTTAAACAGACTGGAGAAGTTTGCACATGCCTGAGTCTGAGTTTGGCAAGGACTGTGGTATCTTCTCCACTCTGCTTTCTCTAAGAAGGCAGTATCCAGAGATCGGCAAACCGTCGATCACCAGCTATATTGCGGGGAAATGTTCGGTAGTTCGCACTGCCAAGCTCAGGTTGTCAATCTGGAGGGGCTCCACTTTTCTCAGACATTTGACTCTGGTTAACAGCTGCTTGTATACTCCTGCACAACTGTCAGTGTCATTCTCACACTAGAGTGTGTGATCTTGAATTTATGACCATTGTTTGCACGTGTACATCAGACATTTGCTAATGTGGAGCGTATGAAAAAAATTATTATTTCTGTCGTCACTTCTTTTGAGTTCTCTCAATACCATTTAAAAACGTTACGTTATTCGAAGCTTCACAAATTTGGCGACCACTCAGTTAGACTATTCAATTTTATTCTATATTTCTGCTCCGTATAAAAAATGTTGATGAAAGGTAGAATTGAAAAAGAAAATGTATATGGAGAAGGCAAACCATTTGATCTTTCTCCTTGAGGGAATCGATAAGAGAATGAATTTTATTTATATAAATCATATTTGTTATATTTTGTATCTCATATATGTTCTTGTTGTCTCGTGCTGAATTTTTTAAACTCCTTTTTATTTACAATTCCCTAACGACGTCCAGCGCAAATCAGCTAATTTAGTACTTGGAAGGGGACTATGCAACCCGCTGTGCATGCATGTATGACCTGGAAAATGTCCCTGCACGGTTTTTTAAGGATTACTCCTTAAGTCTTTTTAAGGCTTATTCCTTGCATTATTCATTGACGTGAGCTCGTTCATTGACTGAAATAGTGGCCCAATTCGAAAATATAAATTTTTAATTATGATAGTTTTATAATACTTTATACTATTTATTATTAAAATATATCCTACAAAGACGTTTATTATTGCTTGTCTTAATTCATCGTTTCATAAGCATATTTTTTTTGCATTATAATACTAATGAACATTTTAAACATGTTTATCCAAACAATTTTCTTTATCTTCTCGTACTAGTGAACAATATTAGAAGTTAGCTTTTTGGAAATCTTCACTATCAGGCTTGAATAGAAGCAGATAACATTTCTAGGCTCATTCTGCCAGCAGCAGTGTGTTTCGTTTCTCCAGATTCGGCTTGCACGTATTGGATCCTCTGTCAGGCAGCCTTGAAAGAACGTCTATTTATATTTACTTTGTAAGTATGTTGTTATTAAATGGCTCAGAATAAATAAACGTAGTCAATTTCAATTCACTGAAACGTATAGCTAATTTTACTAAATAACATTTCGTCAATTCGTACTTCTCTATTTATCTTCATATCTTTCCATTGTTTTTCAGTAAATACGAATTTGACATCTCATTAATTATGTGGAATGTACTATGAAAAACAATGAATGTTAATTTGAAATATGAACCGTCAGGAGCACAAAAAATGGGAAGTCTACCTGTACAATTCAAAAACGTGTTATTTATGTACAGAATTAACGTCATACGCACAGTACATCCGCCCAGAATGATTGGCATAGCCTTTTGTTCACCGTATGGGCTGTTTTACATAAATGACAATGGCGGCTGTTTTGTTTTATGAATTTTCCATACCATCAATAAAATAAACTGTTTGTTTTGGGGCCGGTACTTCGGACATTGTGCTCTTCCATATTCAAAGCAATAAAAGTGGCGATAAATATTCCACGAATAATAACAACTGTTTGACAAAATCAGCAGCATTCCTTCGGATACCCTTTTATTACGTTTGTTGAAGTAGCGCTGAACTCTTTGTTAATGATGATGAGAAACCCTTTTAGATTCAGTGTACACACACACACCTTAGTATCATTTAATATAAAATTAACATTCTTTTAAAATATTTAATTTGTATCATTTCGACTTCTGTCTTCTCGATGAATATGTGCAACTACAAGAAATTATATTTGCAAAATAAATAGAAACAACTGACCTAGATGGCCGAGGTGGCTAAGAGCTTTACTAACTCAGCGCTTCGGTTGGTACGGTCGCGAGTATGAGTCCCGCCTTGAGCATGGTTGTTTGTCCCTTGTCTGGCATGCATGTATTGTTACGGAGGGCCTCGAGTTCTTCTGACCCCAGACCAGAGGAGCCCGCAAAGTGTGTAGATATCTTAGTCGAAAATGCGTCCCATAGGGACGTAAAGGGTTTCGGCTGTTGGCTGAAAAAACCCCTAAGGATATATAGAAACAACTTATTCTTGAAAAGAAAAACCATTTTTTCAAAGGATCTTTAAATCTTCAGGTTTTTATATGCCAACAAATGTTTTGAAGTTCTGGAACTCGACGGTTTTGGCGAATGCATCATTCAAGCAACTAAGTAAGATATCATTATCAGCACGTGTTCGTGTGACGTGCTGGTACTACTTAACATGGGGCTGTGTTTATACGCTGTCGTTCAAATGAATAAGCAAAACTTGGAGCAATAAAGAAACAAAAAATCTCCAGCTAAAGAATGAGCAACAATGCTGCTAAAGAATGAGCTAAAATTCAGAAGATGTGAATGCAGATAACCGCGAGAATGTAATATTCAAGCAATAGAATACGAAATTGAACCCACTTCATTTTCCAAAACCAAACACACTCTTCAATCAATATTAAATGTCAGTCGGTTGTTTATAACCTTCCTTAATATTCAAGAGCATTCTCTCCATCTTAACTATCAGGACAATCAGTTCACCAAATGTCTAATTTGTGAATACTCTGCCAAGAAATTTTGTATCGCTTTTTCTTGAATGATATTCAAAGTGAGGTAAGATCGATATACAAGTTTGTGAAGGAAGCACATTGAAGATCCAATAAATATTCAATAATAAAGGTTAGAGTAAATTTGCTGGTATGAGAAGTAAAATTTAAGTCTGAAAACAAAAACAAACAAACAAACAAAATTGTGATGTTTGAATTTCTTAAATGGTTCTAGGAAAAATTGCGCTGCTTATTTGAAAACTGCTGACTGTTTAGATCTAACAACTGTTTTTGTAGGTATTAATAATGAGGCACTAATTTAGAAATCAAATTAATAATATTTGTTTCATGATTGTAAACATATACAGCGCACCAGAAAAGTCGCTCCGCAGTGACACCTTAGTGCTTGCAACATAAATTATGTTGATAGCAGCGTGTAAAAAAAGAAAATGTAAATACCGCACTCGCCACAAACATAATAATCATAAAATCACACCATGATCATAAAATATGCTGAAAGTGTCTCCTTAATTTGTTTCCCAGCGACCTGTTTGCTACCAACATCATTGCAATGTTTAATAGGAGGCCCTGACTAGACCCAGTGCGGAGAGACTTTCCTGGCGAACTATATATCCGAGTTAGAAAGTTTTTTTTTAATCGATACACATGTTTGCTATGTTTGCATGTACATTACATGCTTCTATCTAGAATGCCTACAAACAACACAGTATAAAATCACATACAGCAATATGAGTAATTGCTGATGCCCAGCTATGTGTTTTGTGTTGTTTTTCTTACTTTCTGGATAAGAATGTGACATACGGAATTGTAGAAGGATTTATATTTACTTTGTAAGAAACAATGTACCTGAAATACTCGATATTTCAATGCATAACTTGTTTATTTGTCGGAGTATATGTATTTTTGTACATTCAATAATCATATATTGAGAAATTGATTGGACAAACTAATGCAATTTTCAGAACGTGCGGTCCAAAATGATTAATATCATAGCCGCCATTATTGTATACGAATATGTGTATACGAATTATAATAAATGTTTCAAACATCTAGGACGTATAAAAATGTGGAAGAAGATCACGTTTTCCCATTAAGATTCTCTTCCTGCCCTAGAAGTTTATAACATTTGTTCTAGACATTGTTTATATTGTTCTTCAAATTGATCCCGCACAGAGTTCATCACATCTCTTGACCGTAACTGGTGCTATGCGCAGATGGAGCGTCGGTATTCGGCGCTGTTGTTGGTGGTGCTGGTGACGGCGCTGGAGCTGTCGATGGCAGCCGCTGGCGCCTTCCGCTGCGAGCGGCGCCCCAAGGACGTTTCGGGCGACCCGCAGCCGGTCAATGGCCGCTACCGCCTCGAGTTCAGCGGCAAGGGGAACACCTACGTGCCCGACCACACCTACAGAGGTAGGGTGAAGAGACACACGTTACTCAGTCGCGTTGAATGGCTCATCCGGGTACAGTGGAGCAGACACGTCCAACTCTATGTAACCATCCCCTCCCCTCCCCTCCCCTCCATTACTCACCCTGGCTATGACTCTGTGATGGTATGCTCGACCCGCTTAGAAGTTAATCAGAAAAAATGACAATATTTTTTCACTAAAAGAGCAGTAACCTTCTACTGACAGATTAATGTATATATTATGTATCTATCAAGTGCATTTTGAGTAAATTTCACCTGGTATTCATTTTTAATAATTTTTTAAAAAATCGTGCGGCTTTTTCGGGCTACGCGTGCATAATCCGACGCTCTGATTATGCAATCTGCTGGAGATTATTCACGAGGTAAAACACAATACAGAGAACTATAGTTTGGGACTATACGTTATAAGCTTCGAGTTTCCCCGTTATGATAACCTGGAAATTCCATAAATTCAAGAGTGAAAGTGATACACAAAACTTTTCATCGTATCTGTAAAACCAGTTTCGAAGTATATTCAGGATATTATCAAAATGTTCAAGTATTCTAGAAAATGCATAATTAGTTATATTATCAAAGAATTGTAAAATCTTGCATCTGCTAGTACTCTGCAAATTCATTCGTTATTTCTGAGAGACTATAATCCCTCCTCGCAAAGAAATTTGATGGTCTTTAGTATTTTGTACGCGCTCGTTACGAGTTCGTTCCTGCGGACGATCGACAAGTTCATGAGCTAATACCTGACCGCGAAAATATAACGTATATTATGAACACATATCACTGTTCTTTAGACTAAAGTAAGAAATGTTCATGTTAAAGCATATAGATATAGCATCTGTGGGGATTGGAGCAAGCTTTTGAGGTTAATGGGAAATAATGAATGATGTAATCGATATATTGATAACATTGAACTGTTTATTTGTAGTTCTTTACTGTAGCCTATCCCGAAAACGTTAGGTTTTGGGCAGAGGCTCATAATGTTAAATTGCTTTGTTGTCAAATGTGTGTCCAAGAAGCAAGTGTGGTATTGTTTTATTAGTTTGTTTTACTTCTTTCATTTAATGATATTTTTAGTTTTTTTTGAGTGGTAGAGATTTTTGTAATTTTTTTAGTTGCTAATAATTCATCTTTTATCTCATTTTACCATTTTCTATCTTAACAATCTATTTGTATGTTATCTTTTCTAGATTTTAACATCAAATAAACGAATACGTTTGTACCCTTTTTATAGATTTCACGCATTGATGTGTAGGGGTATATCAAAGAATGGAAGGCTAATCAAATGTCACCTCGAAAACATGCCGCGCCGACGTGTCGATCAACCAGCTCGCTGCATGTGACAGGATGTCGCAATTTCCGATCACATTGCCCATCTGTTCTACGAAGTGTCCGCAAATGCCTAAATGTCACTTTCAGGCAAAAAAAAAATACGACCATCTTTCCTCGTGTTGATATGACGGGACGACTACCATTTATTGCTAACAGAGTTTCCAAAGAACTTTCGCAGAAAAATGTTCTTGACAGATGCAGCCATTTCGCTCCCGACTCGGATATATCATACGTAAATCTGTACTGTCAGCGTCGCTTGCCCGAGTTTTTAAGCAAAACGCCAGGCATTCCGCGTGGGCCATTTCCAGTTGTAAGTACGACATATATCCCAGGGATTCCCCAGGGCGCGACTACGTGCCAGTTGGATATATCCTCTGCCCACGGCCATTTCGCTACCTTTTCTGTACCTTCGTCTCACACCCTCTCTCTTTCTCCTCGCTAAGCCGTAATTAATGGCATGCCCATAAATATTTTTTCGGGCGTGTATTTTCTGCGCTCGAAGAATTTTTCATTATGGGCCGTAATTTTTTTTTTCATTAGGTCATTTCGGACGTTATGGTCAGTGCCGCATTACGTGCTCCAGGAGGCCAAGAGGCCCCTCCCTTTTGAACTGCGGAGCGGTTTTCCTACTCCTCTGCCTCCACTCCTACTTCAACTACGCTGCATCTTAGTGCCTTGCTTCCCCTTTTCTTCCCATAACTCACAGCGCATCTCGCTTTACTAAGAGCACAGAGCAGGCATTGAGACAATCTCTTTGTATATTATCTTTTCTAGATTTTAACATCACGAACGAATAAGTTTGTACCGTTTTTATAGATTTCACGTATTGATGTGTAGGGTATATTAAAGAATGGAAAACTAATCAAATGTCACCTCGAAAACATGCCGCGACGACGTGTCGAACAACCATCTCGTTAGATGTTTTTAAAACTGCCTGTGTGTATCCATTTTGCAAACCAAAAGTTTCTGGAAGATGTATCGCGACGCATTTGTATGATACAGAGAATTCTAGTAGATAAGAAACATTTTCTACCATACTACCCGTACAATAGCAAACAATTACTGAATAAACTGAATCGGTGTTGTGAGTTTGAACCCGCGTAAGAAATGATTGTTCTCATGTTGTTATTGAAGCGTAAAGGTCAAAGAAACGACATCGAAACTTTTCTTCGGAAATAGGGAGTTAATAAGCAATTGCTTGTGCAGTTAAAATCAGGCATAAGAAACAGTGCTCGCACCAGCTACTTGCCCTCCTGGGAAGCCGGCGCTCCTAGGAGCATGGGAAACTTCTGACTCCGCTCTCATTTCATCAAAACCAAAAGAGTGTGTCCACACGCAAGCTGAAGCGGGGATTATAAGTGCAAGGCACGTTCGAAATACTCGTATAACAAAGAATAGCTATATATTAAAATGTTTGCCTGATCGTTTCTACCAAACAACTGAGATTTGAATTATGTTTATTTATACTTTACTTATAATTGCTTTATTTCGTATTTATTTTCTTTCTAAATTCTGCCATTTAAACACATTTTTTGCTAAGGGATAGGAATATGGTTGAATGATTAATTCTTTTTCGTTTTGGATTGTTTTATTAAATAATTATGTTATTTGCCGCATGAAGAAAAAATTTGAAATAAAGTATAACAACATTCCATAAACTAACAAGTCTCTCTTACGAGTGGACGGCTCGTTTTACAGAAAATAACCTTGGTTAATCCTCTTAACCTGAATGGTGGAAGATTATTACATTTTTATGTAAAGAAATTGCTACTTAGCGAAAATACTCTCGGTTTAAATTTCCTCTCAAGTGTCTGTTTCCAATATGACTGAAGTATTTCATTTAAATAGGTCATTTGCTTGTTTTAATAGAGTAAATGAGTATTAATATTTCTAGTGAGGCAATAATTGACTTCGACAACTTCTCCAAAATACAGGCGGGGCCAGGTTTCCATTGACGTTCCGCCACTTCGGAGGAATTTGTACAATTCTTTCTCTTAATTTCGCGCTCGATGCTCTGGATACAATGTCCGCGCACTGTAGTAAGCTTTTCCGAGACTTTGATATCCTTGATTTAAATGGAAGTGTTAGTTGGTGAATTGATTGACGCCAATACGGTGTTAGGGACAGTGCATCAGAAGAATAGAGACAATTAATATTCAATGTTCTATTCCGTTTCAATGAATATTAAATGCATACAAACGAACCTACACTAATACAATCTTGAACTTTAAATATTGCAGCTGCCTATAATTAATTTTATGATTGTCATTAGAACATTTTCCAATTTCGTCTGAGATTATTGATCATTCTTTAATGTTCTTAATTACATTATGATTTTACATATTTCTTAGCGTTTTACGAACATTAGCGAAATTTTGTAATTTTATGCCCATAAAATATTGAGCAAGCATGTTCGCAAGCACTTTATGACAAGATCTTATTTTTTGTAAAACATAGCGGCTTTTTCTAAATATTTATAATAATTTTAATGACTTTTTTACATTTAAATTATTCCATATTTGATCTTCCAAATTATTCCCTATTTTATCATGTTAAATCTTGATATAAAATATACAATAATATATGAGCGAGAAAAATGATGATAGAACAATATTATTTTTATAATTTGTTCAGTTTCTTAGGCATGTTAAAGGTCTTAAGACGGTGTTGTAATAAATGGTCTTATGGGAGGGTAACGAAAATTACTTTTCCGTTTTCCGAAGTCAAGAAAAAGAATTGAGCCATAAATTACAGAAAACCCGAGAAGAACCCTGCTGAACGTGCTAAACGGCCATGTTTATGGAACAGTCTCTTTCTCCGAACGGCTTTAGACTAGAAAACAAACTTTCACATAGGGAAAAAGGATCATAAATATTGAGTCTCGTGATAGTCTTTACAAATTCTAATTTTTGTATAGAGGCAGGTTTATTTAACAACTTCATACTAACACGAATTCAACAGAAATGTCACTTTCAAATTCCCGTGTTCCTATATCCCGGGATGCCACATGTGCTGCGAGCTATTTCCTTACCGCAATTACGGAATTTCCCCAAATAACCTCTACAGAGATACAAAATTCCCCAACTATGAAACGAATAATATTCTCCAAATTATAGACCATCGACATGAGATGTCCCTGACGATTCCATTGCCTGTCCCCTTAAATTCAAGTAATTCAAATCAACCAATCGACGTTATTTGAGATCGCTGTTTTCTCAGAGAATAACGTATATTTTTTATTCAAAATAATTGAGAAAATACTATTTCTACCTCGACTCCAAATGAAAACAATTTCCTTAAACAATCTCCATATAATTTCTCGTCAATTTATGTTCCCTATTCCTTACCCGCAGTAAAAGAAATGCCCATTTTGGAGACCAACTCCCCCAATCTGGCAACCCTGTCTGTGTCTAATAAACACTAACCCCGCCGTAGCGGTGGGTGTCAAGACAATGCTTTCCGACTCAAGCGCACCGGTGGTCGATGCCGCCAGTTCGACCTCCCTCAGGTGCCGCAAATTTTCTTGTGTTTAACAACGGCGCCTTTTGTTTTGGCCACTGACGGGGTCGAATTCGCAGCCCATCTTCTCTGATCAGCAGGTTACGTTATTTCCCTGTTCGCTTCCAGGCGAATACCGGAGCAGTACTCGACACTGGATGGGCCACAGATCGTGTGCGATCCTGATCCACATCTTATAGTGGAGCGATGGTCTTATCTCCTATCCTTTATGACCCCCCTCCACTCACTATCTATAGAATCTCCGACAAGTATTGCAGATCCGGAAGATATGGTGCATGCCGATAATCCTCAGAATCACTTTGTGGGTCGTTGTGGTGGGATAATCGCAGTGTTTTAAAAAATCCAGTAAACCTGGTACAATTGGAAATGTTTGCCTTTCGAACAGAACAGATAAAACAGAGCTAGCAGTGAAATGAAAACGGGCAAAATCGTTTCCAAGCCAGGTTGCCAACACAAATATGCTGTCATTACCATTGGTTCCCAGTGCAAAACAATGCTACGATTTTAATTCGATATAAAATTCTTCGAAAGTGTATGACGTCAATCAAGTGGTTTTGACATCCTGACTACTTCATTCACCTCGACCTCTAGAAAATGAGCGTGTTTCAACAATGAATATTCAGTGTTGTTGACATACTTCTGGTGACAATGACCATGCCAAACCGGATCATTTAATTACTTATATCTGCTAACAATTCACTAGCTTTTAATTTGCTTTTAATCTTTTCTCCAGGATTGCGATTCTATTTCCAACTTACGTCTGATAGATTTATTGAGCCAGCAATGTAAAGAGGTGCAGTTGTTTGAACTCCCTTCTACCGCCTCACAGAAGCAACCGAGTTAATCATTATTGAGAGCTTACAAAGGAAGCAGCTGTTGACGCTTACGTTAAACAATTATTGTTTATTTACGTTATGAAGCGTGTACAAAACTACAAATATTTGCAAAGGGAGCTAGAGATTTCTTTCACGTTTCCTATTATACTGAATCAAGTCAATTATCATCACCCGTAAACCGACGACACGATCGTTAAAGAATTATTGTTGAATTATTGTGATATACGTATATCTATTACGAATCTACAAATAAATGCAAAGGGAGAAAGAGATTAGTCTTCAAATTCTTTGATCTTAAGACTTGTTTCTCTAAGCTTTCACACTTCGTATTATTATGAACCATCATCAAGCCCATTTTTCTGCCTGCTCGTTTAACATTGAGACCCTGTAGGAGTTAAACTCGTCATTTCTATTGTTGATGTTTCAAATGCCGCTGAGTCATATTCTGCAGCGTCTTACTACCATCTGACATGTCTATTTAGTCTTGCGGCAGACACACAATCCCAAACGCAAGCCTTCCCCTGCGGCTTTGAAGCGTCCACTCGCTAAGCGAATCTACATCCCTCTAAATGTTAAGCGAAAGCGATGAATTATTGCTGCATGCATATCTCTGAATAATGGTTCGAGCTCATTGACAGGGAATCAGCAGAGTCGAGATCTAGATTCAGTGTGACAACGGCTTACTACATATCATTAATTTAAAAATTTCCCTGTGTTCGTTTTGATTAATTTGAATAATAATGCAGTTTTAATGGTTCTGTATTAACAGAAATGAAGCATTTAAAAATTACACTTTTTATAGAGATAGAAAACTGTCACTTTGTTTACATAGATTTGAATCAAATTAATCAAATTGTCAAATACAACTGATACAGTATGCATTGTGCTAATCATTCAAATATATCATGTGACAGCACTCTCTCTATTACAAAGCACCCCTGACAAGAAGTACTATAGCAAACACACACCACAGAGCTGGACCGTCGCTGCGGTGTGAGAGCACACTGGCTCTCATGCCTCCTCCCCCCCCCCCCGCTGGAGAGCGAGGGAGTTTGTTTGGAGGGGAGAGAGAGGGAGGGTGGGGGGAGAAAGGCCCCGGTTGCTTCGGAGAACCGCCGAAGCGCTCTGACCGTGCGGTTTTGCTTAGAGCGGACAGTCACCCGTTCCCCACGCCCCCTCCCTACGCATTCCCGACGCCGCGCCGGGCCGTTCCCGATATACGCCGTTTCTCTTCCCGGCACCACCTCACTTCACCCTTGCGTTCTCCGCCCCGCTTCCGCACCGTTTCTCGCCGAACTGTTTCGCGTTGACGGTGCTCTGCTCTGCCTCCGCCCCATAGTGCTTCCGCCCCGCGCCACTGCTAACCCCCGCCTCATCCCGCGCTGCCTCGTCCCGCGCTGCCTCGTCCCGCGCTGCCTCGTCCCGCGCTGCCTCGTCCCGCGCTGCCCCCCCTGTCTGCCGCGTTGCCATCGCCCGATATTCTCCCCGCGTCGTGCTGCCGACGCCTCACGCTGCTACCGCCCCTCGCAGCCTCTTGCCACGCTCCATTCTGCGCTGCCTATGCTCGCACTACACCCGATCGCACTGCCCTCGCGTCACGCTGCTCTCGCCCCCATACGCGCTGCTTCTGCCTCACGCTGCTCCCGTCCCGCGTAGTCTCTGTCCCCACATCATTCAGCGCTCCCACCGCCAACACTATTACTGCTGCTTCCGCCCCACACAGCCCCAACCAAAAGCACATCCCCACCCCCTGCTGCCCAATCCTGCGTTGCCCTGCCTCCCCCACCCCTCACGCTGTATACGACTCTCCCTGCTGCCCTGCTCCATCCCGTGCTGCTTCCGCCCGCGATGCCCCGCCCCAACCTGCACTCGTCCTTCCCTGCCCCTACCCAGCCTTGTTCCTTCCCGGACTCATCTCGCCCACGCCAACCCTTCCTTGCACCGTACTTCACTATGTACCGATTTCGCGTTTCCACTGTTCCTCGTGTTGCCATCGCCGTCCCTTCCGACCCCCATTATTGCCGAATGCTCCACCGCCGCTGTCTCCACCCTCGCCATCGTGAAACCTACAACCACTATCGCCGCTGCTGTTCTGTCTATGCCGCTGCCGCCTCCAACCCCACCCGCGCAACCCCTGATTTACGAGCCACGTGTGGACGGCCGACGGGCCCCCTTCCCTTCCCTCCTCTCCATTTTCCCTCCGTCGAAACACAGCCCTTGCCCGCACGGGGGAGGCACTGAATATCGCTATCAGCTCCTCAGGTAAATGCGGCTTTGAATGCGGTCGTCGAGAACTAATTAGGTGACTCCTGACCTACCTTTCAGGAGGTTCGCGAAAATATAAATTTCCCCTCAATGCGCTCAGGTCCAAGAGTTGGCTCCATTAACTGAAGCCGAGGGGCCCAGGGAAAGGACGGGGGTTGTAGGAGCGGAAGCCGATTTCCTCTCGTATTTCCTTCCATCTTTGAACAGAGTGTGCATATCGGCAGGAGCCCGTTTTCAAGGACGTTTCTCCGGACGTTTCAATTTCAGAGTACGCTTGAAAGGAAAATGTAAGCTCCGAACAATGCGCATTAAGTTTTTTTGTACCATTAATAAACATTTATTATGCGCGTCTTGATGATTAATGAAGTTTGTGAAGAAATCATTTTTGGGGTGTTCTCGTCCTTGCTGTTGGAAGAAAAAAAATAAGAATACTACGTGTGACTAAAAAAACTAAAGTATTTTTAGTCAGTAAATTACTTCGAAATTACGGCAAGAAAGTAAAATTCGTGTAGAAGATGTAAATTATTTAAAACTAGAGGTAACCCGTCAAAAATCAGAGGAAACAAAATCAAACCCCCGTATAAAGAATTCTGTAAAAAGAATAGTAGAACATGCCATTTCGTGAATACAAAATACAACATTATTTTCACATCAAAATTTTCATTATGATCAGTAAAACGTTCTCGAATTTAAGAGAGGCTACTCACTATTGCTGTATAAATAAAATTCAATTTCCATGGCCAACCCCATACATTGAAACTGCAAAAACTGAATTGGCGTCGCGAAAACTAACAAATTGTATCTCAGAAGTCGTTATAGTACCACATTTTGTAGTAAAATGATCTGTTTTTTTTATTTCTTAAGGAGGCATCCTCTCAGAAAAATATTTTTGGCAGCATATTCTTAAACCATAAGTTATATTATGTAAAACCCTCAGATTTCTAACTTGCTCACGTTGCTCAAACTATGATAAAATCTCGTAAATATAGAAAATTGTTATGGAACGCAATCTGTGTTCAATAACTCAGAAGATTAAATAATAGAGAAGAAAGCCATTTCATTTTGTGATGTAAAAGTCCACTTACACGAAAAGCTTGTGGTTTTCTAATTTATATAGCGAGTTTGTGATCATCTCAATTCAAGAAATGTTCTCTAATGCTAACACATTTGCAGTGAAGCTTTTCGCGCGTTTCAGGTCGTGCTGCACACGTCTTCAAGATTGCTCATCTCCCACTTGCGACCCTCCCTAACGTAGCTCTCACTTCTAGTTTCTTTCCGTTCTTCGCCCACCCATTCGATTCCTCCGTCCTTGCCTAGATTCGTACACTTTCCAGACCTCCTCCACTAACTCCTCACATACTACCTGGTCTCAACGGACAACAATAATCCCACTACACACTACTCTTCCCCTCCTCTCTTCGCCCCACTCTGCCCCAATCGCCTCTCTAGTCTTTCCTCTCTTTCCGCCCTCCCGGTCTTTCTCTCGTCTTTTTGCATTTCATCTCAACTCATCACATCTCATCTCTCTCGTCTCATCATGACTCACCTCGTTTCATTACGTCTCGTCTTATCCTGTCGCATTGCCTCACCCTGCTTCACCTCGCCTCACCCTGCTTCAACTCGCCTCACCCTGCTTCAGCTCGCCTCACCCTGTGTTGAGGCCGAGTTGAAGCAGGTGCAGCGAGTTAAGCAGGTTGAGGCGAGTTGAAGCAGGTGAGGTCGAGTGAATCAGGGGTGGCGATTGAAGCAGGTGAGGCGAGTTAAGCAGCGGTGAGCGAGCTGAAGCAGGGTTGAGGCGAGCTGAAGCAGGGTGAGGCGAGCTGAAAGCGGGTGAGGCGGAGCTTGAAGCAGGGTGAAGGCGAAGTTAAGCAGGTGAGCGAGTTAAGCAGTGAGGCGACTTTGAAGATGAGGCGAGGTGAAAGGCAGGTGAGCGAAGCTGAAGCAGGTGAGGCGAGTTGAAGCAAGGTCGAGGCGAAGGTGAAGCAGGGGAGCAATGCGACAGGCATAAGACAGACGTAATGAAACCGAGGTGAGTCATGATGAGACGAGAGAGGATGAGATGTGATGAGTTGAGGATGAAATGCAAAAAAGACGAGAGAAAGACCGGAGGCGGAATAAGAGAGGAAAGACTAAGAGCATTGGCAGAGTGTGGCAAGAGAAGGAAGGAAGAGTAGTGTGTAGTGCGGATTATTGTTGTTCCGTCGAACCCAGTAGTATGTGAGATTTAGTGGAGAGTCTGAAAGTGTACGAATCTAGCAAGACGGAGAATCGAATGGGTGGCGGAAGAACGGAAAGAAACTAAAGTGAGAGCTACGTTATGAGTCGCAACGTGGGAGAGAGCAATCTTGAAGACTTGTGCAGCACGACCTGAAACGCGCGAAAAGCTTCACTGCAAAATGTGTTACATTAAAGAGAACATTTCTTGAATTGAGATGATCACAAACTCCTATATAAATTAGAAAACCACAAGCTTCGGTAGTGACTTTTACATCACAAAATAAATGGTCTTTCTTCTCTATTATTTAATCTTCTTAGTTATTGAACCACAGATTGCTTCCCATAAACAAATTTTTCTATATTTACGAGATTTTATCATAGTTTGAGCAAACGTGAGCAAGTTAGAAATCTGAGGTTTTACATAATATTAACTTAATGGTTTAAAGGAAATATGCTGCAAAATATTTTTTCTGAGAGGATTGCCTCCCTTAAGAAATAAAAAAAACAGATCATGTTTACTACAAAATGTGTACTATAACGACTTCTGAGATACAATTGTTAGTTCGCGAGCGCCCAATTCAGTTTTTGCATTTCAAATGTATGGGTTGGCCATGGAAATTGAAGTTTTATTTATACAGCAATAGTGCAGTAGCCTCTCTTAAATCGAGAACGTTTTACTGATTCATAATAAAATGTTTGAATGTGAAAATAATGTTGTATTTTGTATCACGAAATGGCATGTTCTACTATTCTTTATACAGAGATTCTTTATACGGGGTTTGATTATGTTTCCTCTGATTTTGACGTTACCTCTAGTTTTAAATATTCATCTTCACACGAAATTTTACTTCTTGCCTAATTTCGAGAGGAATTTACTGACAAAAATTACTTTAGTTTTTTTAGTCACACGTAGTATTCTTATTTTTTTTCTTCCAACAGCAAGGACGAGGAACACCCCAAAAATGATTTCTTCACAAAACTTCATTAATCATCAAGACGCGCATAATAAATGTTTATTAATGGTTACAAAAAAACTTAATTGCGGCATTGTTCGAGGCTTACATTTTCCTTTCAAGCGTACTCTGAAATTGAAACGTCCGGAGAAACGTCCTTTGAAAGGGGCTCCTGCCGATATGCACACTCTGTTCAAAGATGGAAGGAAATTACGAGAGAAATCGGCTTCCGGCCTCCTACAAACCCCCGTTCCTTTCCCTGGCCCCTTCCGCTTCAGTTAATGAGCCAAACTCTTGCCGACCTGAGCGCATTGAGGGCGAAATTTATATTTCGCGAAACCTCCTGAAAGGTTAGGGTCAGGATCACCTAATTAGTCTCGACGACCGCATTCAAAGCCGCATTTACCTGAGGAGCTGATAGCATATTCAGTCCTCCCCGTGCAGCAAGGGCTGGTGTTTCGACGAGGAAAATGGAGAGGAGGGAAGGAAGGGGCCCTCGCCGTCCACCACGTGGCTCGTAAATCAGGTTGCGCGGGTGGTTGGAGCGGCAGCGCCATAGATCAGAACAGCAGCGGCGATATGGTTGTAGGTTCACGATGGCGAGGTGGATACAACGGCGGTGGAGCAATTCGCAATAATGGGCGGTCGGAAGGACGGCGATAGGCAACACGGAGGAAAGTGGAAACGCGAAAATCGGGTACATAGTGAAGTACGTGCAAGGAAGGGTTGCGTGGGCGATATGAGTCCGAAGGACAAGCTTCTGTAGGGCAGGGAAGGACGAGTGCAGGGTTGGTGGCGGGGCATCGGCGGCGAAAGCAAGCACGGGATGAGCAGGGCAGCAGCAGATTCGTATACAAGCTTCTGAGGGTGGGGAGCAGGCGCAACGCAGATTGGCAGCAGGGGTGGGATGTGCTTTTGGTTGGGCTTTTGGGCGGAAGCAGCCAGTAATAGTGTTGCGGTGGCGCTTGAATGATGGGGACAAGACTACGCGGGCACGGGAGCAAGCGTGAGCGCAAGAAAGCAGGCGCGTAGGGGGCGAGCAGCAGCGTGACGCGAGGCAGTGCGATCGGGTATGCGAGGCATAGCAGCGCCAGAATGGAGCGTGGCAGAGGGGCTGTGAGGGCCTTGGTAGCAGCTGAGCGTCGCCAGCACGACGCGGGGAAGAATATCGGGGCATGGCAACGCGAACGGACAGGGGGGGGCAGCGCGGGTACGAGGCAGCGCGGGACGCAAGGCAGCGCGGGACGAGGCAGGCGCGCGGACGAGGCAGCGCGGACGAAGCAGCGCGGGACGAGCAGCGCCGGACGAGGCAGCGCGGGGACGAGGGGCAGCGCGGACCGAGGCCAGCGCGGACGGAGCAGCCGGACGAGCAGCGCGGGATTGAAGGCGGGTAGCAGTGGCGCGGGGCGGAAGCACTATTGGGCGGAGGCAAAGCAGAGCACGTCCAACGCGAAAAAACAGTTCGGGGCGAAGGTAAAAAAACGGTGGCGGAAAAGCGGGCGGAGAACGGCAAAGGGTTGAAGTGAGGTGTGCGGGAAGAAGAAAACGGCGTTTATATCGGAAAACGGTCCCGGCGGCGGCGTCGAGGGAATTTGCGTGTAGGGAGGGCGTTGGAAACGGGCGGTTGACCTTGTCCGCTCTAAGCAAAAACCGCACGGGTTCAGGCGCCTTCGGCGGTTTCTTCCAGAAGCAACCGGGGGGCCCCTTCTCCCTCCCCCCACCCTCCCTCTTCTCCCTCTTCCCCCCTTCCCAAAACCAAAAACCTCCCCCTCGCTTTTTCTCCAAAAGGCGCGGGGGGGGGGGGGGGGAAGGAAGGCAATGTGGAGGAGCCCAGTGTTGGCTTTTCCTTCCAAAAAACCCCACCGCAAAAAGCGGGGAAAACGTTCCAAAAAGCCTCTTTTGGTGTGGTGGGGGTTGGCTAATTTAGTACCTTTTCTTGTTTTTTCAGGGTGCTTTGTTTTTAAAAAAAATAAAGGAGGAAGTTTGCTGTCAACATGAGATATATTTTGAATGATTTAGCACCCCAATGCATTACTGTATCAGTTGTATTTGACAATTTGATTAATTCATCTCTCTCTT
>BOPP01000061.1:2241991-2283333 GCA_017312745.1 Gryllus bimaculatus
TGATTCAACTCGCCTCACCCTGATTCAACTCGCCTTACCCTGCTTCACCTCGCCTCACCCTGCTTCACCTCGCCTCACCCTGCTTCAACTCGCCTCACCCTGCTTCAACTCGCCTCACTCCGCCCCATCAGATCTCACCCGCCTCATCAGGTCTCATCGGTCACGGTTTTTTCTTATCACAATTCATCCCGTTTCGTCTCGTCTTGCTTCGTCCTACCCCATTCCACCCCGAAGTTTCGTTCTAACCCCCCTTCATCACCGTCACATCTCATCCCATGCTATCTTGAATACATTTTCTTCGGTCTCCTTCACATCCATTTTTACCCTCCCCTACTACTCCAATCTCGTTCCTCCTTGCCCAACGCCGCTTGCTTGGCTCGTTCCGTCGTGGAAGCAACTTGGCCCGGAACTGCCAGTAGCTCCGCTTGCCTTCCGCGAGGTCGATTATTCATGCCACGCTACAAGTTTCTCAGGAATATTTAGCCTCCGTTTAAGCGTTAATTAACAAAAATTCCACGAGGGCTTCCTGGAGTTGCGCGCCAGATCGATAGAACTTCGAAAGCTGCTCTCTCAAGTAGCTTTGCACAACGCCCATCCGCGCGCTCTGTTGTATCAGGGCTGACTCCCAGGAGATTCCATTCTAGAATCATCCCCCAAGCGAGCAATACGTTTGTGGGGAAGGCATCTGACAATACAATACAGAGTCAAATCCAATAACTGTGTTTACTACGTTAAGTTTGGTATATATGTGGTAATTCATCAGCTCATCTCCAGGTCCGAAATAAAGGAATTAAGATGTAGTCATCGTGGTACACAACCCATTACTACATGCTTCTTAGCGTCCATATTCAATTGATTCGTAGAGACCACAGAAACAAAGATTCTAACCTCCCTTTGGAATAATTATCTTCCCCGTAGTTGCGTCGTCTATAAATAAGTTGCCTAGTGCCGAAAATACGCCACCATCGGCCCTTCTCTTAAGGACTCCAAACTAGAACATGAAAGAATGCTCAAACATTTTTTTACAAGCAGATGAACATTTATAACCATGAACAAAAAACAAATCATAGATTTTCGTGAAAGGAGACTGTATCGTAGCGTTCACATGTTGGTCAATCCTTCGTGTGCCTCAGGTCTATCGCCGACACATTGCCACACACTGCAAACGACAGCAGAGTATATTTTGCCCATCCCGTCACTGTCAATTCTATCCCGTCCCTAAATGTCTTCTCCTTTTGCCTCCTCTGCCTTCTCTTCCTCTCCCTTCCATTCACTTCTCTTCCCCTACTTCCCCCTCCCACCTTGTCCTTTCTCATCCCTTTCATCCCATATATTTTCCCCTCTGCTCACTTGCCCTATCGACTACTCCTTTCCCACCCGTTCTCTTCTCCATCTCCCTCCCATTCCTTTCCCCGCTCTTCCCATCACTTCCCCTCTCCATCCCTCCATTCCCTCCAATTCCCATCCATTCCATTCCCATTCCAACCTTCCCCTTCCCAAAACCTCCTTTACCCTCCCTATCCTCCCCATCATACCTCCCCCTCTTCCCACCCTCCTTCCTTGCCCTCTCCTCCCCTTCCGAGCAGCAGCGCGTTGTTGGCCCACGAGGCGCCTCGGGGAGAGGTTTCCATTAGTCGCGCAATCCACGACCTCCCGCGCCCCGCCCCCGTCCCCCGTCCCCCTCCCGCGCAGCCCGGCGACTGACGGATGGTCGCGTTCCCTCAGCGATTTATCTTAACTCGCCCGCGGCTTCTTCGGGGCTTATCGAACGCCGCCGTCGCCCCGCGCCCGCCGCGGGGCCCTTCTTGCGCGGCCCATTGAGGCGCTGGCGGCCGACGCGCGACCTTTCTCAAGCGACGTCGCCGCCCGCGAGCGTCCTCCCGGGGCGGCGGCCGCCCCCGCGCGAGACCTCCCCTGCCTGCGATCCTCTCGACAGCCCCCGCGCCGCGGAGGGCTACAGACCGGATTATCAGATCTTGTCTTTACGGCTATTGCATAGGGTGTGAGTTACACTTCAGTGAGCAAGATACAGCAGGCAAGTATACGTGGAAAAATGAAAAATTCTGGACTTGAGCAGTAATCGACTCAAAACAGACACCATATCGCCGTGGATGTTTTCGGACAGGCTCTCTTTTGATTCATTTTGAGCATTTTACGGCTATTGCACATGCACATTCGACTTGTCCGTGTGAGAAGACTGCTCAATAAGAGCATGCTTGCATGATAGTGGTAGCTCGCGCACTTGCTGTTCGTGTAACGTAACTTTACTAAATCTCTCGCCAAGATTGCTGATATTTCCTTCCCACCATACAACGAAAGTCACTTTAATGTAAAATATGTAAACTTTGTCATTGGATGGTAAACAATACGAATGAAGGGAGAGAATGAGTGACGCATGTTAGAAAAAGTGCAACAAGTACGAGTTGAATAGAAAGGTTCTGAAAAGAATAAGAAGATCGTATATAGTAATATAATGAGTGGTAGTCGTAGTGAGAAATGACGTTCGTCGTAAAAAAAAGTAAGCTGTGTGATTTACCCAACATGGTAGGGAGAGGTGCAACAAGCGCTAAAACGACTCAAGGACGAACCAAATGAAGTTGCTCCACAGAACGTGGTCGAAACGAAGAACATAGGACCTCAGAAAGAGCGGGGAGCGACGGAACAGAGCACAGATGCAGATGGTAAAGCGGCGGAGAGCGAGGAGAGCGGGGAATGAGGTGGGAGCGAGTCTGGTTTACGGAGGGCGCGGGTTTAGGGCTGGGGAAGGGGGGCGAGGTTCCTCGAGGCTCAAGTAGAATTAGCGCGCCGCGCCCGCTCGCCGCAGCGCGCTGCTGTTATCCGCTTGAAATTCCATATTTGGAGCGGGTTGAGCCCTTCCGGTGTATTTAGCGCGCTCCAGATTGCACTAGAGCGCTGCTGCCGGTTCCACGCACCACCAACCACTACCACACCACCACACACCACCACCACCACCACCACCACCACCGCCGCCGCCGCCCACTGCTGATGCTGCTACTACCAACACCGCCCCTGTCTCTGACCCCGCGGCCCCCGCTGCCACTGCTCTGTCGAGGAGGTCACCCCCGACTCTCGTTCAAGGCCAGGAACAAAGCGGGTGCGCGGTTGAGCTGGATTTTCCGCAGAGAGAAGACCTTTTATTTTCTATTAAAGTGCGATCCCAGTGGATGCTGAATCCACGTCGTAGGGAAACGGCTATCTACGAAGGAACTAGGACACATGTAAAAAGAAACTATGGGTCTTGTTTGTTAAAGCTGTAAGAAATTAGAACTACAGATCCATATACAATATATTGTGTGTGGTGATAAGATTACGATAATACGTATTTAATGGTGATTATCTGTTTCGATGGTGATGTGACTTGACATAAGCATTATGTTATTTGATTTCTATTATTTTTGAATTTACAATTTGCAGTATTCAACATTTCAACAAAACGTTTCAACAATATATTTCGTTAATATTGGAATTTGTTGTTACGGATTCTATCATACTGTTTTTTCTTCTTCTTTTTTCTTCTCTTCTTCTTCCCTTTTTTTTCAATACGAATGGCTTCTAGGATGAAATACACCAAAAAGAGTTTAAAGAGAAAACATCACGTATAACTCTCATCTCCTTAAAGGTGAGGGAATGGAAGGTACGTATGTTGGAGAATGTCATACATATTGGTTGGGCCTGCTTTTATTTTCCGTGGTTCCGTTTATTTTTATTACAATTCCATTGAAAATAATAAATGTTCAAGTGAATTATCTTAAAAATGAAAAAAATGCAAAGGTTTAATAATTAACTTATTTTATTGAGTGTTTTGAGAGAAATGATGAAACAAATCCGCTGCAAAACATATTTTCTACAAAGTAGCATATTAGTGCCTAAACAGCGAAATTTGTGGATTTGATTTCGCATGAAACTATTATTCGGAAACCCTAGTTATGTTTCCTATCTGGATTAATCTGAAAACTTTGAAAAATTGAATTAGAGCAGATTGCATTTTTTATTATAAATTTACATATAATAATCCAGAATTCTGTGTTTTTCCTTGTATGTGTGTCTACGCGCCCGTCCGTTATTCACGGTTAAACCTCTTCCAGTCTACCATTATAGACAAAAGAAATGGCATTCGAAGCGTCTCGCACAATTAGTAGGAGACTTATGCTCTTGAATCTTTCGAGAACATTTTAAGAAAATACTTAGAAAATATTTCTTGTTGGGAGGGGTATAGGCACGTGAAACGTGTTTTGCGCTTACATTTGTGTCCAATAGCTCAATCGATTCCTCTCGACAAGAAGAATATTTTGGAACTCGTAAGATTCTTAAATATTCTAGAAGGAATCTAGAAAAATCCAGGGTAATACAAGGAACCTACAGTGGTGTTGAAATGTTGAGAATTACGGAATTGCCTTTCCAAACGAAAAGTTACTGCACAGTCCATCAGGTAATTGAATTGACGATAATTGAACCCAATTTTGTAATGAAAGAAACTCTTTCATTACAAAATTATTCATATTTTAAAAGTATATTTATTGAAAATTTGTTCATGTACCTTTCTATGTTCGAAATTGAAAGTGGGAGGAAACTGTTTTATGTTTACCATTTCTTGGTGATGCGTAGTATAAACAAAATGTATTAAATAAAAATGTCACCGAAGGCACCTCTCTAAGCTAATCTACGGATATTTGACTAGCGATTGGTTTTGTCGCGCAGTTTTCACTGGATAGCACAGCAGAGTAGCAGCTCATTACACACTGGAATGGATGGTAGTGGATAAACCCGTGTTCCGCTTATCAGTCGGTCAATTTGATTTATAGCTCGACGACCCAGGTCAGAACGCAGAATGCTCCGTAATCAATTTTTGAGATTTCGGTTGGCTCTGTGTTGGATTATTCCGCAAAGAAATTGTTTCACTTGTTTCGTTATTTTTAGTTATCCCATAAAAGAATTGAAATATATTTTTCTATATAGGAGCCCATATATCAGTTTTCTTTTCATTTCTTTATACTGAACATGGATTAATGGATGGCTGGATGGATGCGTTTACAAATTGAATTTGATTTAATGAATGATGTGTGGAAGTCTCTAATTGACTGTGGGCATTTCTTGATTAGGTATGATCGGCAAGGAATCTTCATAACTGCAAAGTAAGCATTTAAAGACTGAAGTGACTCAATGGTGTTCTACTTTATAATACTCGCAAATAGTAATGTAATTGTGTTGTCGTGATGCATGATATATTTCTGCTCATTGTCATGTTTTCGAAGGAAACTACTATCTAGAGATGTGAAAGTAAACTTAACGATTAATTTGTTCCTTATAGAACTTGCTCCAATTAATTTTTGTTTCGTATGATCTTAGTATTTTCTTGCTCCGTCACAGACTTTTGCGCATTCGTACTCTGGCTCCGAGAACAATTCATGTCATTTTTAGCTCGCTGGGATTTTTTGCTCTTTAAAACCATTTTTTCGTCTGCTTTTGCTCATCAGTAATATTGCATTTCTTTCCTTCTGTGAACGTAACTCTACTTTTGCCCCGGGCGCTCGGTCATCATGCGGCGGTGGAGGTGGGGGTGAGAGCAGACTGCGGCGAGGGAAGCCCTAGGGAGAGGGTCCATGAGGGAAGCCCTGCAACGCAGCGCCAGTGCACCCCGGCACAGTTCCGCCCTCGCGTGCAGCTCTCCGCTCCTGCATAGCCGAACCCAGCCCCGCGCAGCCCAGCCCCGCGCAGCCCAGCCCCGCGCAGCCCAGCCCCGCGCAGCCCAGCCCCGGCAGCCGCCCGCGCAGCCGCGCCCCCGCGCAGCCGAGCCCGCGCAGCGCAGCCCAGCAGCCCGCGCAGCCAGCCGAAGCCGCCGCGCGAGCCCCAGCCGCCCGCGCAGCCCAGCCCCGCGCCAGGCGCGCCCACCGCCACAGCCGCGCAGGCCAGCCCCGCGCCAGCGAGCCCAGCCCGCGCAGCCCAGCCCCGCGCAGCCGCCCCGCGCACCCAGCCAGCCCGCAACCCCAGCTCCGCCCACCCAGCCCCGCCCACCGCCAGCCCCCCCCGCGCAGACCCGCCCAGCCCAGCCCGCAGGGCCAGCCCGCCCAGCCCGCCCAGCCGCCCGCCCCAGCCCGGCCGCCAGCCCGCCGGCCGCCAGCCCGCCAGCCCGGCCGCCGCAGACCCGGCCCGCCGGCCCCGCCGGCCCCGCCCGGCCCGCCCGGCCGCCGGCCCCGCGCCCGCCGGCCCGCGGCCCCGCGGCCCGCGGCCCGCACGCGCCGCCCGGCCCCGCCGTGCCCGCCGGCCGCCGGCCGCCCGGCCCAGCCGGCCCGGGCCCGGCCCCGCGGCCCGCCGGCCCGCCCGCCGCCGCGCGCCGGCGGCCCGCCCGGCCCGCCCGGCTCCGCCGGCCGGCGGCCGCGGCCGCCAGCCCTCGCCTTTCGCAGCCGCCTTTCCCCACCCGCCTTTCCAGCCCGCCCTTTCGCAGCCCGCGCCCTTTCCAAGCCCGCCCTTTCCAGCCCCGGCCCTTTCCCAGCCCGCCTTTTCCAGCCCCGCCCTTTCCAGCCCCGCCCTTTCCAGTCCCGCCCATCCCAGACCACCTCCCCTTTCCCCCTCAACCCCACCGTCTCAGCCTCCGAGCTTCCTTCCTTCAACCTCAGCCTATACGCACCAACCGACTTTAGCTCAGATATTTAGCCAGTATTTGTGCTGTCTCTGCAGCGCCTCTGAGCGGTACGTCCTAGGGATCGAGTCCCAACGGTGGCGGGATTTTGACACTAACTTTATAGCTAGGTCGAATGAAGGCGCTGTCTCAATAAGAACTCCACAGGCCAGCTGCTCTCTCCTATTCAATACTAGGCGAATGCCGAGTATTGACAACAAACAATCCACAGACCAATTGCAGTCTTTTCTACCTCTATCTCCAAATACTTCGCTACAAATTGTCCGCCGGTCTTCACATCTTCGAAATAATTATGAGTCGTCATGGCCTACAATAGTGTTTATTATTATTATTAATATTATTATTATTATTATAAACAATATTATCAATGACATATATTTATTTCATTGTAAATGCAAACGAAAACTCACCGTAATACCAATACTTCACATCTTCGCTTCCATGCCACCGCCCCCTCCATTCCCCGAAACAGTCGAATGCGTGGAGGTGAGCGGCGCGGCCTCGGGCGCGGTCCGGTCGTTCGGGAGCCACCACCGTCGATGGACGCGCGCTTATCTGCGGCTATTCGGACGCACTTCGTTATTTTTGCATCTCTCTGATTCGCTGCGCGCAAAAATCTCTCGCCCTGGGCAAAAAAAGGTTGGATTTGAGGATCACGGAGGGTTGAGTTTCAACCCGTATTTTTTTGGAACGGGCAAGTGAAGGTATTTTTGTCTGAGGGGGCGTCTTTTTGTGATGTTCTCCTAATATTTAGTCACTTTTTCTAAGCTTTTATAAAAAATTGTTGAAAAAACAAGGTAATTGCACTGCCTAAATACAGAATAACATTCTGTATTACAGCATTGCCTTATCTGGAAGGATCGTTTCTTTGGGAATTAGGTAATATTGGAGGGTAGTTTAACAACTATAATAAGAATTTTAAACATATTGCTATTAAACAAATATAATAGTTTAATAACCAATATATTTTTGTTGAATTTGTGTATATTAACACACTTATGTAAATTATACATACTTTTTCTCGAAACACTTTTATTAATTCCAGCTATTTTCTTTATTAATTCCTGTCGATAGGAAAGAGACACTCTTCGTGTATTTGCATTTACTGCTCTCCCCATTGCTGATTCCCTTCAACCCGAAAATCGCTTGCAGCAACTGTATCTCGTGTGTCATCAGTCTCCAGAAGCGATTTACACCTCGCGCACTCTGCGTCGGCGACAGTCGCGTGTGCGCGCGGCGCGCGCCGGCAGCCGAGGAGACAATTTCCTCGTCCATTTCCCCTCGTCACGACCTTATTTATTTGGCCTCTCCCCACCCCCCGCATTCCTCATGAACCTACTGCCGCCGCCTCGTCGCTTTCGCTTGTCTCTAGCAGCGGCCCTTAAATGCCTGAGCCTCCAACTTCGTTTTACGCGTCACTCTCAGCATGGACTCGTACAATGCTGTAGTTCCACTCTGTCCGCACTTGCAGCTATCCAGTAAGTACCAAATTGCATTTTATTATTCAGAGCGACATGCGTATAAATCCTATCATATTCTTGTGTAATATATCCTAACCTTTTTGCGAGTTCGAGACCCGGCACAGACACTTACTAAAGCTAAAGGCAAAATATTGTAAAAGTTTCTTTGCAGGAGAATAATTGAGTTGAATACATTTATGTTCATCAAAGAATAGTAAAAATCTGTATGTGGCCTGTGGAGGAGCTTCAGAATCTCTTCGACGTCCATGTACTAAACGTAGTTGAATGATTAATAAAAGATCGAACAAACTATATTAACGTTTGAAAACTAGAAATTTTCGCTATCGAGTTGTAAAAAACGTACTTGCATTGGTAAACGAATTACAGATTTGCCTTTTTAAGTATGCTAACAAAATTTACGTAGCAATACTGATACCCGCCTCCACTCTTATCGTAACTAGCAAACGGAAAGCTCAACAAAACATTATTATTGCTGTCGTCCCTCTTGACTGCATGTAATATTTATTTAAATGTTAATTGAAAATATAGTGGAGATTGTTGAATACGTAAGTTTTCTATGCACTTATATTTTACAATTTCAAAACCGCCTTCGAAAATAATTTGTTAACAATTATTTCTTACTATTTTTTCTGCAGAAATTTATACATAAATCAATACTGCCTTCATCATTCCAATAATAAATTCTACATTGAAATATTCCATTAATGTAATGAGTTCATGATAATCTGCATTCAAAATATTCATTCTGAAATACAAGAATATTTACCGGTGAATACTACAACCTCCTGTTAGCCAGTCACTACCTTTAATCAGAGAGACAAGCAGTGAATACGAAGTGTCCCATCTGTCTTGCGGGCCCTTAATGGCATCATCTCCCTTTCGCGTCACCCGCCGCCCTTTCACCTCCCGACCGGATTTCTCACAGCGGCGGCCCTGCGCAGGCGCCCCGCGCTCGGGAGCACGCAGCCTGCGCCCTTGCCTCGGTTCCTCGCCCTCCCTTCTCTCCCTCCCTCCTCTCCGATGATGCTCTAGGCCCCACAAAACATACAGCCTCCTTTTCCTTCTCAATGCTGTACCGTTCGCTTCGAGAACCTCGATTGCTGCTGCGTATTTTGTCTTCTCTTGTGGTTCTTCCTCTCTCTACCTGCCACCTTCAGCCCACCTACGACCTCCTTCTCATATTCGGTGAGATTTCATTCCTTTTCATGCCTTTCCTTCTCCTACCCTTCCATTGATCAACCCACGTGTTCTTTTCTTTCATTCCCCATATTTTCTGCCTATCCCTCCCATTTCTTCTGTCTTTCTCTCCCCACCACTTTTTTTCACCCGGGCTACCGTTTCCATTTTTCTTTACCGCTCCTTCAATTTGCATTTGCTTTCCATTGTTTCGCCACTTTAACCATTCTAACCTCAATTTCTTCTCTTCTCCTATGCTTATACTTTTCTCTTATTCCACTCTTATAATTTCCTCTCCGTTCTTTCACCTGTCCCTCATTCACTTTCTCTGCCTCTCAATTCTCCTTTCTCTCTTACCATCCTTACTTTTCGAACTCCGCCCCTTCCCCAGCCCAGCCGCCCGCATAATCATTCACTCTCCGGATCCCTTCTCGCCGCCGCCGCCACTGCCGCCGCCTGTAGCCGGAGCTACGCTAATCCGCGGGCTGGAGGGCGCGGCGCGAATAAACAACTTTGATGTGCCGCCCTGCGAAATGACTTTCCCTCCCGGCGCCCGCGGTGATGGCGCCTCAGCCTCATCCCTTCCCGTCCCTCTCCTGCCCCTTCTCCACGACCTCGGCCGCGGAGCCAATTTCTGGGCCATCGCGCCCCCGCCCGCCTTATCGCCCTCGGCCGCCGCCGCCGCCGCCGCCGCCGCCGCCGCTGCTGCTTGAGCCGATTCTGCTGACAGCGCCGACCCTCCGACCCTTTGTATGGCTGCCCATCGCATCGTCCAAGCGGCCTTTCTGTCCGCCGCGTCAACATTCTGCCCAGTCCCTTCACAGAACCGAAGTTCTCGCTGTAAAGGCGTATGTCGCAGGATTCATTTTGAGGGCTACCTACAGCCTCATCTGCGACGTCATGACGAGAATTTATTTCTCCTACGTGATTACTGAATCACTGCCGGATCTGTCCCAACTTGGACAGTTTGGATCTTACTTTGCACTATTTCGCTGGAGAACTTTGGTCAACATGTGATATTTAATTGAAGTTCAGGCGTTCCTTACAGATCTGTATGTATTTCATTCACCTCCGTTTACCTTCCCTCCAAGATGACATTGCGCGTTTCTTTAGAACTAGATTGGTAATATTTGAAACCTGAAAAGAGAAGAAAATGTTTATGTGTCAAAATAATTTTTATTTTTATTTTTTACTGTACGGAGCTCTATATACAATGTACAACTTACGTGGATCGAAAGGATCGTAGTTATGAGGGGTTTGTTGGGAGGGGTTTGTTGGGAGGGGTTTGTTGGGAGGGGTTTGTTGGGAGGGGATTGTTGGGAGGGGATTGTTGGGAGGGGATTGTTGGGAGGGGATTGTTGGGAGGGGATTGTTGGGAGGGGATTGTTTACATCTAGTTAATTAGTAAATACGATAATCTGAATCAATAAAATTAGCATGCACCACGAGAGTTAACTGATTCTAATGATCTCGGACGAAAAAAAGCACTCGGCCCAAAGACCCTTGGGCATTTTTCGCAGCTCGATCATTAGAGCTCTTATAACTCTTGGTTCCCAAATAACTATTTTGCTTTTTATTTGATATAGTTATTCATGTATGAAAAATGTGCTTAAAAGTTGTAAATATGCAAATTTATTACATACATTTAAGATTCGTTCTCAAACATTACACTTGGTTGATAGTAGTTCTTGCTGACATAATAAGTCATCTCATGCCGGACCCATCAAGCGTAATTCTGTAATGTTTGATATTTTTCTCGTCAAATTGTAATCTTCCACATGTTTGTCATTATAGTACTTCGAGAAAACTGTTCTTTGCATTGTGCTTCAATGTGGTCTCCGCAATTCTGGTCACGTCATACGAGCACGAGAACGTTTCAGTACCTTGTGGCCGTACTGAAGTTTTGAACACCAACCTATAATTTCAGTTTCTTATTTTTTATAGTTTTTTGACACTACATTGCTGCTTGCAATTAGATAAATTCAAGTCAAACAATACCATTTAAATCACACTTTCCGCTCGTTTCTAACAGACTTAAAAAAAGACAGTAAAATCTTTTGTACCTTCACTAACTGTTGCATTCTGTTACATTATTTTGAGTAGTGTAGTCATCAGTGGCGTATCCATGGGGGGGGGGAGGAGGAGGAGATGGCAAGGAGGTCATCGTTTCCCAAAGTCAACATTTATAAATGTTGGTCCATTTACTCAAAACAATTACCATATGTAGATCCATCTAATGCAGAATTCCCATTATGAATATACTCATGCATATTTTTACTTCATGCTAACACTTTCAAAAACATTATATACAAATATTTGTGGTGATCTAAACCGATATTGGCCCTCCTTAGAATATCTTCTGAATCCGCGAATGGTAGCCTTGACCACCTATATTTCTGTTATAATTATCGCTTTCTATCATTTTTACTGCTAATTTTTTTGAAAAAGAAGACATTGTAAATTCACATTGAAATTTTTGAAAAAGTTTTTCGTGTCTCGTGAAGTTTGATGTCCTCGCGTTCCCTCGGAGGCATCAGAGTGAACTTTTCGGCTTCAATTCTTCCGCCGCAGTCCAGCGGCGTCTCCGCCACGACGCCCTCGGGGCGAAACGTCGTTGGCTACTTGGGCGTCGAATTTCCCTCTCGGCGCCCCCCCCCCTCACCCCGATCGAAAGGGCTGGCTGACTTTTAAAAACGTTTTGCGCCGGAAACTGAGTTGTTGTGGCGCAGAGGGCACGCAGTTCGCTAAGAGAGGAGGGAAAGGGGTGAGGTGTGAAGGGACCACGGTGAGAGGAAAAGCGCGGCTGGGGTGGGGGAGGCGAAATGGTATACCACAGTGATACGCAGTGGTCCAAACGTTTGGTAGCTTGCAAGATATCAAAGTGATAGTTGTATTAACATTATTGCTTTTGTAGTACGTTCACACTCAAGTACATTTAACGGTAGCAAATTAAGATTTTATATTTGTACCATTTGATGCAAAAGGATTTTCCCATGGAAGTTTAATTTTTGTCGGTTTGAGACTTGAAACATCAACATCATTTTGACAGAAATAGTTTTGTGGAATAAATATTTGAGATAAGGAATGTTTTTGTTTGTCTCAACCGTTTCTTCTAATGAGATTTCGATCAATACAAATATTACTGAACATCACTAAAAAATTTCAAGTTTAAATTATTAAATATTCATTAGGAAATCGAGCTATTTCGTTCAAAGAAATTTAATTTTGTGATTTCCTTAAATTAATATAAAGTCTTTCCTCTCTGAAAGGACGCATATTTCGACAGAATCCACATATTTTGTGAATATTTAATGTCAATAATACAATAATTAAATACTGTAATTATATGCAAAATTATACATAGTTTTAAAAAATATTTACAATTTTAACAAATTGTATTTATATGAATACTGTTGGAACAGAGGCGTGATTGTCTTTAAATTGTTTTGCAATAAGGAAATCATAAATGTTAATAATGTAAAATTTAATCATAAAATTGAAGTTGGATCTAGCTCGGCAAATAATTTTAAATTTACAACATTTTAATAATTTTAATTCCTGTACATGAGAAAATGAACTTCAACCATACGAGCTTTCGACCCTATGGGAACACTGTGCGCCACCAGCGGCTCCAAGGTGCGAGGGGCCGGAGACCGCGCGCATCGCATCGTCTCGCGCGGTGCCGCGCTGTGTCGTGTCGCGTCGCGTCGGCAGTTCCGCCGCCTCGCCTTCCGCCGCGCCTTTTTGCGCGCGGTATCTCCGAGGCTCCGATGCAGCGGAACGGCCTCCGGCGGGGCGGGGCGTGGCGGGGCGGGACCGCACGACGCCGGCGGGGCACACCGGCGCGGGCGGTGGGCGGGCGGAGGGCGATACACGGCAAAGCACTCCGGAGGATGGCCCCTCCCCTCCCCGTGCGCGGAGTGAGGGGGAGTAGGGGGTAGGACCATTGTGGCTCGGGTGGGACAGGAGAGGGGAACAGGGAGAAGAGAGGTAGAGTGAGGATTGAGTTGGGCGAGGCGGAGCGGGACGAGGCGGAGCGGGACGAGGCAGCGTGGGATGGTGAGGCGAGGCGGAGCGGGGTGATGAGGAGCGGGGCGAGGCGGAGTAGGACGGAGACAGGCAAATCGGTGCGGGGTGAGGTGAGGTAGACCAGGGTAGAAGCGGGATGAAATGGAATGAGACGGAGTGGGGTGGGTGGAGTGGAGTGGACCGCTACGGGACAGTGGGCGGAGTTGGCCGGAGCGGGCCGGAGTGGAGCATGGCGGGGCCGAGCGCTGCGAGATGGGGGCGGGGCAGAAGGGGCTGAAGCGGGATGGAGTGAAGAGGTCCGGAGCGGAGCGAAGGGGGTTGGAGAGGGATGGAACGGCTCTGTCTGGAGGGGAGCGAAGTAACTAGGTGGAGCGGAGCGGGAAAGGGCAGTGGGACGGCGCGGGACGGTGCGATGCGGAGCGGAGCGGACTGATGCGGAGCGAAGTGGGGTGGGGCAAGATGGAATGGAGCGACGGAGCAAGGCTGAGCGGAGGTGGCGGCAAGGCGGGGCGGGAAGAGGCGGGACGAGACCGGGACAAGGTGGGAGTGTCGCGCGCGGTGGCAAATGGAATTGGCGGTGACGGCGACGGTGCCGCCCGGCGTCTGGGCAATCTGCGCGTCCCGCAGCCCTCGCTGCCAGGAAATAAGGCGCGCGTGCGGCGCTGGCGGCCTCTTCACTGGCGCCCCCCCCCTCCCCGTCACGCCTCGCCCCGCTCCCGCCGCATGGCGGGCGACACTTCCGGCGCCTGGAATTTGTTTTTTTGACACTCTCTTCTCGTAGATCGACCTCGTCAGTCTTGATTTATTTCTTTCTGCTGCAATGCGCAACTAGTGAAAGAAGTACCGCTTAACTGTGAACGTGAGTTGTTTAATGTACGAGTTTAAGAAGCAATGTGAGTTCATTAATTTCTTACATGTGCCGCTAAACAAGCGCATGTGCTAGTTTCAAAACATTTTCCCTTTACTGATGTTTCTAACATAAATTATCAATTTTAATACATGAAAATACCTTAACAGTGTCGGTAGAACTGTAATGAAAACGTTTTTTTTGGGTCAGTAATTAACAATGCATGCGTGTGCATTTACTAATTCAATACTCTAGATATATATTAACCTTATGTGGTCTTAATCTTAACTGTCTTCAGCGGCATATTCTAATTATTTTGCCTTTTGGTGATAATTCGTTCTATGACATAATTAATTTGCTCCCGTCGTTTTTGCCTAGAGTATTTCTTTTTCGCGCGATAACGCTTCTATCTTTTGTTCGCAACCAATATCACTATTTCCTTGATTTTTATCCCGGTTTTCAATTATGTAAAAAATCTCGATCAAATACTTTTTCTCAATTTAATGAACGATATCTTGCATGACTACGCGTTTCATATGTTTCGTCTTTTCCTCTGTTCTCCGCGAGTCTCTCTTCTCTCGTCTGTTGCCATTCTCTCCCCTTCCCTCCGCATCCAATGGACACATCCGACACCGAAGCCTCACCGGAGCTCCTGTTGGGCGCCTGTGCCCTTCGGTGGCCTTTGCCCTGCCGCCACGCGATGCTCGGGCGGCTGCAGTCCGCCCACGCGGCCAGCCAGCCAGCCAGGCAGCGCCCTCTGAAGGCCGTCGCGGGCGCCCGCAGCCGTAGTTTTCGCCCACGCAGCCTCACGCACAAACGCAGCGCCGCGCCGCTTTGACACGCCACCAGACCCCGCTCTTCCGCTCTCGCCCTCCGCGACGCCTTTGCGCCGCCCTCCGTGCCGTCCTCCCGGCGATACGGGCGTAATTCTCGAATCGCCTTCTGGCCGAAAGGCTTCAAAGGGTCTGCAAGTCGCCTCTAGTTGGCAGCAGAAAGCGTGCGAATTTATGCAGAATGAATGTGTATGCATTATTTTGGTCAAGCTTTTCAGATTTGTTATTTTATTTTCAAGTGTTGTATCTTTAAAAATATCTGCCCTCCGCAGAATAAACAATTTTAATTCGCATCCGGCTAAGCCCCAAAATTATATAGAGCACCATCAAATTACGAAGTATTCTAATTGTTAATTTCTTCAATAATTAGTAATTTTTATTTGCACAAAAAATATATATTTGGTGGCACACATTTCCAGAAGGACATGACTAACATTTTTTTAAGTAGTGACCATTCTACTTATATCCTTAAAATGTATACAAATGAATTATGACCTAATTTTTTCATGTCTCTTCTTTGAGAGTTCTGAGTTAAAAGTTCTGTATAGAGCTACACCAGTGACGGTGCGAAGTTGACATTAGTCCCAGTCTTTCAGAATGTATGAATTAATTTACAATCAATTTACAAACTTCGCTTGTAATTATTAATAATAATTATAGATATTACATTTTTTCACGGTAGTCTAAGGTTTACTCATCCATAATTCATGTTTTCAACACAGAATCCCTATTTCAGTCACAGCAGTCGTCTGGACCATCCGAGTCGATATTTGTAACAGTTCGTTTCCGTTCAGTAAGCAAGACTAGTCTGTACGTAATGGCGGCTCATGATCATGCAACATAAATTACTGTTAGAAAACTTTTTTGAAATTATTTGACAATCATCTCTCTCTAAGTACAACCTCCTGGATGTTGAGACCGCAATAACATCCAGAAGATCTTCAACTTGAGTAAATTAATTTTCCGGGCGTTGAGAAGCATTACATTCTCGCACAAACTTTGCGTTCCGCCCCGCGGAGTGCCTATAATAGCTCTGGAGTTAATTGAAGGCATATCGCGCCCATCAACTCTCGCGCCGGAACACGCAAGGAAGCGGTGAGAAGAGGATGTACGCTCAACTTCGCTTGAAAGTGTGACATGAGACAAACAAATATGGTTGCACGTTTCCTTTGAAAGCAGCAACTTGAAATTACGTCCTTATCAATTTGTAATATGATCGTGGATTATAGAAAGTGTCATTGCGTTCAGGTGCAAACAAGAGGAGGAATGAGATTAATTGAAATCGTAATTAATTCGTAGATATGTTAAGTCTAAGTACAAATGACACTATGTAAAATAAGTCTGAAATCGTCAACCCACGATAAACATTTGCAAAAATTAAAATTGTCAAATGAATAAGCTAAAAACAGCCGTACTCTAATGGCTGATGGCAAAACAATTTTCCACGATTTTGAACTGGCGAAATGAATTTTTAATTAAATAATGTGAGACAGTGTCACTTCACGAAACTTTGGTTCCATTTCTCAAAATAATAGATCAAAAACGACATTTGCAATGAACGAACATTTTTCGGGAATTCCGAAAGTAAATAGATATTGTAATAAGCGCCAAAATTTCTTAAAAGATTAAAATTAAAATACGCTAAGGTCACTGGAATAATAATGATAATAAGTAGAGACCGAATTTTTATGTAATTACATATTTCTCTACTTACCGTTTTGAAAACCGAAATTTTGGAGAATCGTCGCCGTCCTAACACGATATCTAGTTTGTTCGTTACACATTTTTACATATTTAGTACCATATTTCATATTATACATATTTGTAATTATACCCAATTTTTCAATTTCCTTCAATTTTATTATATATTTTTTGTAAAAGTAAAAAATTAAAATATTTTCCTACATAATTGCAGAGTGCTGTCGACTCCAGGTCGCTTGCTCTGCGTTAAGACGCTGTCGGATGTTCTTACAGTCCGGTTCATCAGCGACTGAGATCATTTTCAGCTTTAGATGTGAAAACTATCATTGACGCCGCGTTTTGTGACCTTTGACCTTAATTTCCGAGAAACTTTGGCGATCTTTGTCGTGTAACAATTGGATGACAATGCTGCACCCTGCTGTGTTTGTTTGCTGGTCATAGATATCGCCAGTTTGTACGACGGCTTCTATTGCGACTAGCCTGGCTACTAAACTACTACTACGGTCCTGAATAGCAATAGATTATGCTTTTAATACTGGCGTAAAATTACTAAGTGCAAAATTTGCATCTACTTTTGCTCTCCAAATACTTTTTTAAACCTTTTTATTACTTTTAACCTTTGTTTAGGGAATGTTTGATACATGTAATTTCGAATTAGGTAAATATGTTTTGTATTTACTGTACTTTCATATTACATATTTATTACATATTTTGCTGTTTTTATTACATATTTATGAACATATTTTGACGTTTCATACTACATAAAATTCCGGTCTCTAATAATGTTCCGTTATTGTCATTTTCTTGCTAGAGAAAGACATCATCTGTAATCGTGCATCTACGTCACCTCTGCAATTCGCTATTTACTCGAGAGTTACTTTCCCTTCGGCCCCTGGCTCGCGTGCTTCGAAGGCCAGTCTTTCGCCCGCAGGGGGAGCCCTCGCCAGTGGACTGGAGTGTACGGCTTCATGTCTGCGGCGCGCGGCGCGGCGCGGCGCGGCGCGTCCGAAGCGCGCTGTCAGTGGGTTACGAGGAGGTTTATTCCGGACGAGGCCGCCCGCGCCTCGTTTCACCCTCCGCCCGCTCTCTCCTCGCTGCCCGTCGCATGCCACCCTCAAGCAGTAGTCTCCCATCTTGGAATTTTCCCTCCCTCCCCCTCTAGATCTTCCTTTTCTGTGCCTTCATCCTTCCCTCTCTCTGCCTCCTTCCCGCCCTCTTCACGTCTTCTTTCTTTCCTTTCTGTAGCTTCTTCCCGCTCTCTCTCTCTCTCTCTCTCCCTCCCTCTCCCTCTCCCTCTCCCTCTCTCTCTCCCTCTGTGTGTGTGCATTCTTCACGTTCTCTCAAAGCCTTCTTCTTGTCCTCTCTGTGACTTCCTCTCAACTCTGAGATTTCTTCCTCTTATCTGTGATTTCTTCCCCGAGCCTTCTGCCTGCCCTCTCTGTACCTCCTTCGCTGTGTTTTATTCCCGTCCTCTGTGTCTTCTTCTCTTCCTCCGTTCTTCCTTGCCTTCTGTGATCCTTCTTCTCTGGCTCTGAGAATCTGTGAAAAAGATGGAACGAGGAGGCGCAAGACCGGTTTGGTGAAAAGGTGGGAGAAGAGTGAATAGGGTGGGCAAAGGAGAGGGCGAGAAGGGTAATGGAGGACAAACGAGGAGCGGGCGAAGTAAAGGATGGTCAGAGAGACAGACAGAGGAGAGCTGCAAAGGACCAGGAAGAGCGTGGAGATGTTATGGAGGTGGAAAGAAAGAACAGAGGGCGCAGGAAGAAGACCCTCCTCCCTGTTCCCTTGCAGCTCTCTTTCCCTCTTACTCTCCTCTCTCTACCTACACCTCTCTCGTTCTCTATTTCCCCTCTCGTTCTCTCTCTTTTCATCTCTGTTGGCTCTTCACCCACCTTTGCACCGAACCAGTCTTGCGCCCCTCCCTGACCCTTTTGTTTTCTCCACACACAGCGACGGCCCCGCCATTCCGGCATCTTCCCACCGTTCACAGTTTTCTCCAACTTCCCCCTTTGCAAGCTCCATGCACCCCACGCTTCCCCCACCCCTCTCCGCTGCGTCTCGCGCGCTCCGTAATTCGCGTTTAAGACGCTTCCGCAAGCCACTCGCGTGCCGCGTTGCTCGTCTGTCACTTCTAACTACAGAACCCCCGTCCCCTCCCCCCTCTCCCCTGCCTCGTGAGAAGAGATAAAAGCGACGACGGAGACGGAGAATGTTTCGTGTTATGTTAATCATTTCCTTTCAGTTGCGCAATTTGAAATGCAAGAGTTTCAGTATCCCTGCTATGAAATTCCAATAACATCGCAACGAGAAAGTCTTCCGGAGGCAGGCACTGCGGGGTTGCGTGTGGCCCTAAACTATAGAGACTCCGGCAAAACTGACCTTAGTGGGTCACAGTCTAACCAATAAGGTAGAATAACACGTTAATTTTTTTTTTATTTCCTCTGCACTACTCATTTTCGAACCTGCAGGAAAACAGTTTCATTTCTATTTAGGGACCATTTTTTCTGGAACTTTATTTTTAATTTTCGATTTACGTATACGAAAGAAATATTGTTTGCGTTCTGACCTGGAAGGCTCTGAATGGACAAAAATGAATGACTAACGAAATTAAGACTGTTGGATAAGCACCTATTACAAACGTTGGATCGGGAGAAAAAAAGTCTCTATCCGTCGCCGTGCGTATATAATATTTTAAAGTCCATTGCGTTGATCCTATAAAATAAACTGCTCGTAACCTTTTTTTCCTGCGTACACTGTCACAATTAATTCAAACAAGGACTATTCAGCACCTAAATATACTTGAGATCAATTCTAATCACATTTTTAAGGATATCAATAAAAAAATTCAATATTGAAAGCAAAAGAGCAGTGTCTTAAAAGATTGTTTTAGGAAATCGGAAGACCTTTGATGCAGATTGACTTTTTTTTATTTTTCTCGGAAGTCACCTACGAAAATATACTCTTTTTCTTTGCACTGGCATTTCAGAGAAAAGACAGCGACGTTTTCTGAGTGTCCGGATTCAACTCCATAAAGGTGAGTTTCCGAAGTCGACGAAGTCGACTCGTGACGACTACTGTGAAATCGCCGCACAAGATCGTGGGTTGCGGGAGCTTTGGGTGAGCGGAGTTTTCTGATTTCCGTTTTGCTACGAAGTGGTTGAGGAGCGTCTCTGAAAAAATCGTCTGACTTCCGGTGCGCAACTGTGTATCTTGTTTTTCGTTTCCTTTTCTGTCAGGTCATGTATTACTTTCTTAAAAACGTAAATGAAATTATCTTGTGGCGCTGTGCAAGAACATTTTATTCCCTTCGGCGTGGCTTTTGAAGTCACCGGCAAGAAATGTAAAGGAAACAAAGGTAGCGTGCGTATACAATTAACTTACTTCAAAATATGTAATTATTATTTTTTCAATTCTAGAAACATTAAATGTGAGAGAAAAGCAACAAAGTAAAATAAAATATATTTTCATTTTAATACTATTTGAAATACATAAAATAATAAAAATATCTATCCATTATGAAATATCTATATATGCTCCAATATGTGTTTTGTATCTGTGCATTTTAATGTTATTAATAATTCATCTTCAATGTTATCTTTGAAGTAGTAAAATCTGCACATTACCCGAGAAACATTTAGTATCGTTCTCTTGATTTTATCACGTATTCGCAATCATTCTCTTGTTTTATTGTCGTATTAGATCCCTATCTTTGAGAATCTTTTCAATTACAATCGCATGGGAGATATATCCTGAAAAAGGGTAGACCGACAGGGAAAAGACAGAGTATTGATTTCAGCCAACTGTTGCACCGTTCCATCCAGACCATTTTATCGCTCGAAGTATTTTCTTTCTAGAGATAAGGCTTCCTGCTGTGTATGATGTAATATTTCCGAGGGTCGAGAGCCTTCGCAGAGTGGTAGTATTTTTCGTTTCGGCGGGGCAGGGCGGGGCGGAACGAGATAGAGTAGGGCGGGGCAAGGCATAGCAAGGTGGGACGGAACGGAACGTGACGGAGGAAGCGAAGCGAAATGGGCGGAGTGGACCGGAGTTAGGCTTGGCATGGCGTGGAATGTCGGGAGGTGGCGCTGCGGGGTGGAACCAGGTGGGGCGGAGAGAGGTGCGGCGGAACGGGGTGGAGTCAGTTGGGATGGGGTGGAACGAGGGGCAGCAATCGAAGCGAAATGGGAAGAGTGGGCTGGGGATAGGCGTGGTGTGGCATCGCAGAGGATGGTGTAGCAGGGCGAAGCTTGGTGGAGCAGGGATGAGAGGCGAGGCGGGGCGGAGTGGGGCGTGGCGGGGCGGAGGCTGATTGAGGCGGGGAAAACGAACAAGGAATGAACCGAAATTGTCTAAAGCTGAGGAGAGCGAAAGAAGTGGCATTGACACGCGGGAGCGGGCGACGGGGCGGAGCGGGCGACGGGCGGAGCGGGCGGAGCGGGCGCGAGCAGGCGGAGCGGGCCGAGAGCGGCCGGAGCGGCGGAAGCGGGCGAGCGGGCGCAGCGGCGGGCGTCAGCGGCGGAGCGACGGACGGCGCGAGCGGGCGGAGCGGCGGACGGCGGAGCGGGCGGAGCGGGCGAGCGCACGGAGCGGGCGGAGCGGGCGGAGCGCGGGCGGAGCGGCGAGCGGGCGACGCGGCGGAGCGGGGCGAGCGGCGAGCGGGGCGACGGGGCGGCACGCGTGCGGAGCAGGGGCGGAGCGGCGGAGCGGGCCGAGCGGGGCGGAGCGCCGGAGCGGGCGGAGCGGCGAGCGGCGAGCGGGCGAGCGTGTCGGAGCGGGCGGAGCGCGGCGCGAGCAAAGCAAAGTTGGGATGAAAACAGGGGTAGGGGAAAGGAGCGGGCGGCCGAAATGGTCGTGTGGCCCCGGATGGCCACAGGGCAGATCCTTGGTGGAGCCGGGAAGAGCGCAGACGCGAACCCGGGAGCGTGACGATAGAAGGCAGGGGGCAGCATGCGCGTAGGATGCGGTCAGACGAGCAGGGTGGGGGGGCAGACGGCCGCGAATGCCTGGGCTCGCGCCGTATTTCAGCGCATTTCCAAAAAAGCTCGGAGTCGTGGGAGAAGGGGGACTTTCCGCGCCAGCGCATCAATTACGGCCCCCGGCAATTGCATCCGCCGTCGACGACGCGGAATACACGCCCGCGCACGCGCCGGCGCAGTATGACGCGGCCGGGGCGGAGCTCTGCGCTGGCGCGAGCAATAGCTGAAAGGGGGGGCGGTAGAACTGTAAAGGTGACGGCGGTTCCGATGTCTCTGTGAATGCTGATGGTGGTTGCAAGGTCGGAAGCCAAGCGAGGCAAGGGACGGACAGTCCGCAGAAGCTAACGGCGAGGACAAACACGAGTTCCAATTGTGGTAGATATGATTTGCAGCGCCGATTGCTGTGATAGGAGGATGTAATGGTGGCTGTGACAAGACGGAGGCAGCTTAGCAAGGCGAGTCCAAGCGTTTGGGGTGTGGTATCAAAAGCGTTGCGGGATAGTGCGGAGGCAGTTAGTGGGTGAAGAATCTGTACCGTAAGTGAAATAGCAGTGACAGCAAGGCGGTCGCTATGATGCACCAGGGTGAGTTGACTGGAAGCGGAAGTAGTGCGCAGGGAATGGGTTTGAGCGTGTTGCGTGTTGGCTTTGCGAGAACCCAGCAGCTATTGTATTATGAGGGGCGGCGATGTGTGGTGACCTATCTCTGGCCGAATGGGGGCGATACTTGGTGGGTAACGCAGACACAGACCAAAGTGATGAAGTGACGAGGCGGAGGCAGAACGGTGGAGAGTTGGACAGGGAGTCAGGGACGGGAAGTGTCCCTAGGAACAGAGAGTAGCGCATTCCATTGTTTCATCGATCCCGCCATTTTATATCCAGTTGCCATAGAATTGAAACTGTGTGCTATTATGCGTGTTAATAATCATGAATCTATCCCAATCCCATATTAAGATTCTTGAAAATCTCCATAACTTCACCTTTTCGTTCAGCTGGCGGAGCTATCGGGTGGGAGGATATTAAATGGCGGAAGTTGCGCTACTGTCTGTATCTAGGGACGTGGAGATGGAGGCGTGGCGGTGCGGGGACTTCCGCTACGAAGAGTCTCTCCCGCCCCAATGCTTGGCTCGCGCATCTCGAAGAAAAGGCTTTTGGCTACAAGCGGGGAATTGTGCTGCGCGCAATAAACTTCCAGGCGGACTGCAGCTCTAGGTACGCGCTTTACCTTCGTAATGCATGCAAGTGGACGAGCGGTACAAAGCCGACTGAAAGAGCATACAATAATGCGTAAGAAATGTTGTGGAAGAGCCAGGAGAGAGTATCATTTGTTTTTTTACAAAAGAAAAATGTTTCGATGGTATCTTCTCTCTGCGGAATGTTGTTATTGTCGACATTCATAAAGGACCAAAAATTAAAAATGATACAGAAAATGTTACGCTGTACAGTGGCACTTTTCGAAGTATCAAAACGTTTATATTAATCTTTAAATTTGTAGTATTTTCTTGGCATCTCAATGAGAATATCCACTGAATATTAAGTATTCATCTCTATTTACATACTCCTGTCTATCTCATTTTAATTGCTTTATGTTTCTGAAATGTTCGTGGAGTTTTATTATAGATTTAAATACTTTTCACATCATTTTTATGATGTTTTAAAATTATATATGAATTAAACCAGGTCATATTTTATCCACATATGTCGGAAGTAACCTAATAGATTTGAAAGCCCTTCTTAGGTGCTTGTCTGAATTGTACTAATTTAAAATGCAAAAACGTTCCACATAGTTCTCTGAACACAATGCTGAGATAGCGTGTAGTTGTCTTTCAGCGTACTACTTAATACAATTTCGACGGAGTACTTGCTATTTAAAAATGCATCTCAACTTGCAGGGCAATTATTCTGTAATTTTCTTCCTTAGTGCAAATGTTTCCATTACTTATTCCTCTCCGACATTACACATCAAGCTGGCGATTATACATGTAATTTTGATTACAATGGAATGACGTTTTCAAAAATGTCGCCATTTTGTACGACCAATATGAAAAAGACAACCATAATCAACTTTCGTTATTCGCTGAGCTATCCAACATATCGATCCCGTTTAAGTGGTGAAGTCACTGTTGATTTCACACCGCTTTCCAGTTGAGTATACTGCCAGGTTTAAAATAAATGACGTTTATGAAAACTGACAGCGTCGCTGTTTATACGACTTCCCCCGCTCAAAAAACTCGCGTTAATTTTGTAAACTTCGGCAAAAAGTGTGCAGATATTCAAATTGAAAGTATTGACAAGCGCCTACATAAATTGTGCAAAACAACCGTGTTTGTTATTAATTTTAAATTAGAAAAAAAGATCAATTAGAACTGTAATTATTATCGTGAGAATACATTTGACTTCCCGTTTATATTACAAAGTATCAATTTGTGAAATTGCTCTCAAACTTCCTTTCACAAATATACGAGGTTTTTGAAAATAAAACTTCAAAAATAATTTTATTTTTCGAAATCGTAGATTATAACGAACTGAATTATCCATATCTCTACCTTTTAGATATTATAGTTCTCTCACATTTTTCAAAGAAAAAATGTAAATGAGTTTCTTATGATGAAAAAATGCTACTTTGGTTGTAAGTTACTATAGCTACACATCGAAAAGTGTTTGTGATCAATGCATATTATCAGCCATTAATCTTGACAACTTCAACATGTTACTACAATAATAATATACAGAAAATAGTTTCACAATTCCGTTTGTTCGTGAGTGGCAGTAAAAATTGCAAAAGTGTATGGTCTTTCACACACGAGCAGCAATTTCTGTCATCTATAAGAGAATCTGCAAAGTCCTATATTAACAGGATTCAGTTGGTCATAAACTGAAGAGTATTACCTTGGAAAACACGCGGGCGCTCTCAGAGTTCAGTAAATATTTCGTGTCGAGTGGAGAACTTCTATGAATTTTTAAATTACAACAGGAAAGAAACTAATAATTAAGTTATATAATACAAAACTACACTTTTTTTTTCATTGCTTATTTCAATTTCTGCGTTAATTGCTTTCATAATAAAGTCTTCAAAAATACCATGAAAGCACCATATTGGTCTGAATTAATTCAGTGCAAACAGGTATTTGTCATCATTTTTTCGAGTCACCAGTACTAGTTCGTCTGGGCCGTAAGATTCTATCACTTTTGATGATCTATAGTCACTCGCTTTTAATGCGTGAGAAAAGGCTCCCGACTCCCGGAACGTCTTGAAATTACTGCGTGCCCTAATAGAAGTGTTTTAGTAGTTTTCTTTCATTTTTGGGGGGGGGGGAATTTGTCTGTCACCAGAAAACTGTGTGCAAATGTTGATAGTGGTGGGTTCAATGCCGGTTTTGTCATAGGATATTGTGGAGAGTCACGTTTTACTCACAATTACATTCCGTTAATTCATCACTTCAACTGTATTTTTATTATAAAAATTATAACTGTGATAGTTTCGTGTATTAAAGTATACAATTCAATCAACAACTTTCTGCAGGAGAAATTGCAGTGTGTTCTAAAATGCATGCATGCCACCTTCTGTGAAAACGTCCATGACTTGCACAGCCTTCGGCTCTGCATTGTTTCCCTCAATTCACAATGACACCGATTCCAGCAAGTAACATGTTCTAAAGACAAATATCGGTGATAATATAGAAGCGATTTTAACGGGATATTTTTCGGGTGAATTTGCTATTCCCTGGAGTGTTGTAAATTAAAAATTCTTCAGGTTGTCGCGGTTGCAAGTCGACACCTTCACGCGGGCCACAAAAAAAGGATAATCGATAGCTGCCGATGCATATAGTGACTGTTACATTGAAGCGAATATTTCTTCTCATCAGATTTGGGCTAAATGAACTTGCAATGTGAAAGATCAAAGGCACTGATTCCGGAGCTTAAGAAAAATATAAGTTTATATACGTACGTGTTACACGTACACGTGTTACACGTGTTCAAACTATATAAAAATATAGTTTTCACACGTGAACGAACAAAAAGTTTTAAACTGTTTTCGACTTTAAATACAAATAAATAAAACACTAATTGCATTAGGGATAAGTACGTTCCTGTGAGCAGTGAGCAGGTATTTCTAGTGATAAGCCGTCGCTACGTTTCCACCAGGGAGATGGGAGTAAATATGTCGTGTCCCCTGGCTATTCGCGTGTGCCGCTGGTGATGACGGATGCCACGTGGGAAGGCAGCGCGCGTCACCGCCTGGCGGATCGCCTCTTGGGGCCCGCCGCCCCCGCCCCCTCCCCCACACCCACCTCATCTCTCACCCCGCCCCACCCACTCCACCCTCACCACATGCGGCGCCTAAGCTTCGACTCCGCGGCCTGCGCTCCCCGCTAATCCTTGGCGCTGCCCCGGGCCCTAATCACTCGTCCCTGGGCGCCCTCGCCCCCCTCCCTCTCCCGCTCGCCAGGGCGCATTGATCCACCCTTCTCCCCCTCCCCCTCCCACACCATCCCTCTGGACGATCCGCGCCGTCTGCGGCCGAATCGCACCTCCTGACAGCGGCTTCACTGCGTCTGGACCAGGGGTGGCCAGTGCCTTTTCCGAACACCTTTTTTTTAAGTGAAAGTAAGATACCGTTCAACGAAAATTGTAGAAGGCAAAAATAAAATTAATAAAAAAATACTATGACATATTTTTATTTTTTATTTTTTGTAATTTATTGTTACAAGGAAATTATGAGAATAAAAACACGGGGCCGGCAGAGGGGGCTCGGGTCATTGCAGTGTCTCCGCCTGGGAGGCCCTAGGGTTTGAAGTCCGACTGCGGCAAGAATTTTGGCATTCGATTGAAAAATACTCGAATTTAGCCGCTGTCTAAGGAGAATTCTAGCGGACGGCCGTTATGATCGTGATTTTCCTTGATTCTGTGGTAGTTCTTCGATCAGTACCAGGTAAATTCTGGAGCAATGCCCTTAAAAGAAGATGGAATTGCTTCAATTCCATCAATGGGAATTCAGTTCAGCCTGAAGCTTTAATTGAAATTGACCAGTATAAAAACTACTTAAATTCGACGTATCTAGGACATCGTGAATGCAGTTAAAGGATCTACTAGAAAAAAAAGAAGTAAATGTGATGCCAATGATAAAAATTATGAGAATGCTGTAAAAGTGCAATAGGCATTGCAAGATGTTAGATAGGCCGATGCTGTTTAGGTGTCTAAAACGTACAGCAATACAAAGAACACACAAATATATCTAAATTTTGGATTCTCGTCTTTGAATGTTCGACGCTTTTTACATAAATCTTTAGTATTTTGTGGAAGTGTCTAATAATTTTGAACCAAAAATGTCTAGCAAATGTTTATGTTGTTTCTTAATTTATTCAGTACAAGACGTCATTCATAAAATGTAATATTCTTTATCTCTAAATTTATCTCTCAAATGGCCGATGAAAAGTTAGGTATATTCCAAAAAAATTACCCGATGTCTTCAAGAGTTGAAACACGCTTCCATTCCTTCCAAGACTCACTTAAAACTAAAATATTATAGCATTCTCATGCAAGTTACAGCGACATAAGAAAATATCTTCGGAAAGATTTCCTTGAGTAACCTTTCTTAAGCTTGTGGTGTGAAGCGGTACATTTGTTCCAAAGTTCCGAACCAAAACTGCATACTATAAAGCTCACCTGTTCCCCGCAGAATTGCCAATTTAACTCCGACAATGCTTTCAACTCCCTCAAACGCGTCCATCTTGGCGTAGAATATGCACTCTCTTTGATGGCAGGAATAGCATATGGGAAATGTAAGAGCGCGGCAGACTGTTCCTCATACGCTCGCATAACAATCACGTGCTAACACATCGCGGCATGCATTCATGCATGAGCAGCTGGAGCCCATCCAGCGACGGTGGCGCGCCGGGCGGCGGCGGCGGAAGGCGCACCTGAGTCCGATGCTTCCGCCATCTCGCGTGCGCGTGGGCCATCGGTTCCAGACGAAAAGTCGAAGTTGCGCTTTGGGGGACCGACCCGCGCTGAAGGGAAAGGCAAAGTTTTAGGGACGGCTGCATTTGCGTATTAAAAACAAATCCATGTAGTAAGAGTTTGCTTGATGGACTTAGCCATTTTCCGCCTCCCAACTTCCATGCCTCTTCCCCACATGCCTTCTTCCATTTTTTTCATGGCTTCGGTTCTTACCATGTTCCCTGTACTCCTCTGAAAAAACCATAAAATTCATTTCAACCTTTGTAAATTCACGAACGTATGTCTATTATGGATCTTCCAAATAAGGGGATTTGGTCTAAGTTCAAATTAAAACATTAACTCGTTTTTGTTTGCCGATGTTTCGGAACATTTTAATTCCACCTTCAGGTCGGGCTTGTACGAGTACAGGGCTTCATACCATTCTCAAACAGTAGTTGGTTATATGACGAGAGTCGATTTTGCACAGCTCCAACGCAGATCGCTATACTATTTAGTTGAGGTCTTTAAGAACCATTTAATGGTCTCCAAATATAATGTTAGTATTAAAAGGTTTCGTGACGAGAACTAACTACGTATTTTATGTATATAAAATACGTAGTTAGTTCTAGTCACGAAACCTTTCATATTAAATTTTTGTAATAAATTAAATAATTAATTTTTTAAATTTTTAAAAAAAATTCATATTAAAATATTCAAGTGGTTAAAAGAGACCACTATGTGTTTGATTATCCAACAGCGCAGTATCCCGAGAACAACGAACACATGATATTTTAGGGTGTAATATAAGTTTTATTTTATCCACTTGGCTTTTTAATATTTTGACATATTTCCTAACTGTGTAGTGTATAACTAGTGATTAATGCAGTAAATTCAGTATACCCTTTATGTCTCCGAATATAATAAAGAACCACTACTTTTTATCTACTGCAGAGAACTTATTATATAGAATAAAATAATCACTTACTTGATCAATTTTGAACCCGTAAGTAAACAGATTTAAAACGTGATGTGTTAGATTAACATACTATTTTATGTTTTGGTATTTTGAAACATTGTATTGGGGACCGTTTTGGGACGGCTATACTTTTTATGTCAATCATTCTTTTCAAATGCGGTGTTGTCCTCGTATATGATTATTGTACATTATTTTCGGGATAGTTAATCTCCGGAAGAATGGCGCATATTTCTCCGTCGCGTAATCCCATTAGTAAGGATCACTGCCCCAAAGGAGTGCTCTGCAAAACACTCAGAGTCGGCCACCATCAAACTACTGCTCAGCGACGGAACAGAAGCAGACACAGGGAACTCGCCAACTTTTTCTGCCACTGAAGCTCATTTTGGAATCCGCGTTGTTCATAAACTTTTTTTTGAAACCTCACATATCTGGGCCCGGTTTGTTACGTCCCAACTTTTAGAAACTGTCCGAGTCAACCGGTCAGTGTTATAAAACGCAGAGTACCAACGTACGTTTCGTTCCCCGCGGATTCGAGGACGGTTTAAGAAAAGTTGGATTAATCGGATCGCAGATTTACTAGCGGTAAGAGATCCTGATTCCCTTCAGAAAATTACAGTTAACGTGAGCACTTTTTAACTAAAATTGTCAGATTATGGAACCACAAATAGTTTTATAAATGTGAATTATTTCTTTACGTAGGACTTGTTCAAAACGCTTTCTTTTTTCCTCAGACCTTCGTTGACGACATTTATACATATTATATATCAGTGCATTTAGCTGCCGCTAGAAAAAATACCGTTTGCTCATGAATAAATAAACTTGCTTCAAATTTCATTTAATACACTTTACTCATCTCTCGTTTTCAGCGTATGAAAAATAACAGAAGGATAGAATTATTAAACTGGAAATATTTGCGAATATTACAACTATTTTTCTATTTATTCACAGCACGAATTACTCTCAAATACAAACAGTAGCTCAAATGTAAGAGAGTTTAAAACAATGTGGTTAAAATAATTTACAATAATACTCTTTAAATAACATTTCCAATGATTAATATTCCTTACCGTAAATAATTAAACACTCTCAACTGGGAATATTAGAAGTACCTTTACCAAATAAATTACCAAATACACTCAACTGGTAGTATTTGAATTCACTTTACTATATAAATACTCAAATACTCTCAATTTGAAAATATTCGAATATCCTTGACCAAATAAATACTTCTCAAATTCTCTCAACGTAAATATTTACTCTATATCCAATAAACACTCAATTTCTGGAACTGAAAATTCTCAAATACTAGTTACCAAAGAAACGGGTTCTGCGAGCAACTGAAACAAAATCCAGTTTTATTGCATCGCATAAAATTACATTTACGGTAAATAGGATTACATTTTAAGTGCAAAACCTCTGGCACATAATTTTAAAATATTATTTAATAGTTTTATTACGTGAAACTATTTTTTCTTCAGTATTTCTATTCGCTAGCTTCATAACACAAACCAACTTCGTTTATCCACCCGGGAATATTTCATGAAGTCAATTTCCAAATATTTGCCAGCGAGTTAAAATTCCGCACACGATCTCATTAAAATGTATTCCCAATATCCCCAGCCCAAGCTCGCATTCGGCGCAAAAGTGCCTACTGCGCGTCAAGTCACGTTCTCTCAGGGAATGGATGCGCCATCGCGACAATATGTTGCCTGCGCGGCTCCCTGAGATGGCAAGGCACGGCCCGGGCCGGCGAGGAGCGGCGCGGCCCGCCTCCACGCTGCGGCGCGGCCAGGAAAAATTCTCGGCGGGCCACGGACAGAAATCCGGCTCAGCCGCTCGCTTTGTCACAATATTTGCTCTCGCGATTCGTGCAGGCACACGGGCTCAGCAAGGAGGATAGAACGGTGATGGGAAGAACAAGGTGGAGGGATTCGGAAGGCGGGGTTGGTAAGGTGGAGAGAGTGATGAGACTGGGAAGATGACATGAGAGGATGGAAGAGTAGGAAAAGGAGATATTGAAGAGAAGTTGCTAGAGCGGACATTCTGCGGAAGAACGTATAGCTTGGAGCACAGAATAACGTTAGTCAAGAGGTAGTGCTGAGTAGAGAAAAGTGATAAGAAGTGTATAGAGAGGAGAAGAGGAAAGGAGCACTGTGAAGGGGCAGAAGAAAGTCAGTTTGATAGGGGAGGGGCGGGCTGTTATCAACTCTACGAGGCAGAGGGGCGGCGGAGGGAGAGGGAAATAAGTTAAGAAAAAATGTAAGAATTGGAGGTGGTGTAAAGGAAATAAAAGGGAGAAGGAATAAGGGAGTTTGAGAATCAGGAGAGGACAGGAGGCGGATGCGGGCTGTTATCAACTCTACGAGGCAGAGGGGCGGCGGGGGGAGAGGGAAATAAGTTAACAAAAGAATGTAAGAACTGGAGGTGGTGTAAAGGAAATAAAAGGGAGAAGGAATAAGGGAGTGTGAGAATCAGGAGAGGACAAGAGGCGGCTGTGGAGGGGAAGTGGCAGGTCTGCGGTGCGATGCGCAGCGCAGCGGAAAAGAAGCTCCGTCACAAGAAGGCCAGCGCGCAGCGGAATCGCATCTCGAGTAATTGGAGCTTAATGGAAAACAGAGCGGCATCGGGACAGGAGAGCGAGTTAATTAAACAATTATTCCGTCGTCAGGCGCGAGCGCTCGTTAGCGAAGGCTGAGTCAGTAGCGGCAGGGTGCGGCGGCGGTGACGGCGGCGCGGGTGGGGCGCCGGCGGGGTAGAGGCGTTGGAGCGCGCTGTCGTCGACGCTCTCCCGCCCCCTCCACCCAACCACTCCCCCCTTCCCGCAACCCCTCCCTCCTCCCCTGCTGCAGAGCAGAATTCGCTGCGTTGGCCGCGTTTAGCACCCTCCCCTAGGCCGCACGGACCAGCTCTGTACCTCTCCCTGCATCGCTACCTGATCGAGCAAGCACGGTTCCACAATCGGAGATTCCGTGAACCGACAAGGCTAATCTTGTATAATTTTCGTAGGAGGCAAGTGTTTGTTCTATGTATGGAAAATGTATAAATGGAATCTAATGAAGTCGTTTTAGTGCCCTTGTTCATAAGAAAAACATACCAGACGCTATATTCTGACTGCATACATTCGCACTGAATAGCTCTCATTAAAAGCTGTACTGTTAAATCATAAAAATTCTTACTCCTGAAAAATGCTGTTGAATATTCAAAGATCTCTATTTCATTAAAAAGTATTTTAAAACATACTGAATGTGTATGTATGGAATTTGTGAACGTATACAGTTATAAATATAAAATTTAAATTCACCGAGGTGAATAACTAAACATTGAGGTTTGAGTTATACCGTTATGGCATTAATTGAGAGATTTGTCATTTTGCAATGGTCCCTGTTGACAAACTCATATATGACTAGAGTGCATATAGACAAAGCTTTAGATATCAGTTAGTGTGTTTATTAGGTTATTGATTTTGCCTGACAATTTACACTTCCCTACAATGAGTGATTTGAAACTTGTTTGGCCTACAAAATAATTGGTCAATACTGGCTGCCTATATTCCATTAATATCAGAGAGGTCGCAGATAGTACTCACCATTACTTTAAACATTATTTGCAATTTAACGACATCTACCTTTAAGAATAAGCATCATACCCACCCACATAGAGGGGCTTTCATGCTGTAGATTTGTCCAAGTATGAACGTTTTGTGTGTGTCTGAATTGCATTTTTCATGTATGTATCTCTACAATTAAAAAAAAGACTTTTTGTAAGAGGATATAAAAATATTTTTCTCTGTAAAATTTTAGTTCTCTTTGTGAAACACGAATTTTATTTTTTTATATTCAACTGAAAAATGGGATAACAAACTCCAGAATTAAATTTCGATTTTTTATTGATTTGACAACTGAAAAATTATAACATTATGTTCTCTTTAACATGATTGCATTTGATATAAAGACGGTAGATATATTATTTCTTCTGAAATTCAATACAGAAAATTCTGTGCGCGCCAGAAATGCACTTTGAAGCTTCCAACATATTCGACTTAGGCTTATTTCGAACGCTCATCTCCTTCATTTCCTCTCTTTTTTTCTTCTCATTTCGTCTCCGATGCAGAGACCAGGGCAACCAGGACCCAGAGCTCACCGCACATTAGCGGACTATTTTCTTCTGTGCCTCCCTGCCAGACGCCGTCAGGGTGCCATCTCCCTTATTTCTCTACTGCGATTCCATAGTGTAAAGAATCGATTCTTGTATTTGCTGGCCAATTGAGAAATTATTATTTAGATGGTTGGTTGGGAAACTCATTACAATTTGCGATTGCCTACCATGACTCAACCCTTTCACATTTAAATAATTGCTTTCCTTGCTGTGGATAGCTTAAGTCGTGAGTGATAAATGGCAGTGGGACAAAAACGCAAGGTGCGGCAAAGGACAACCGGTAGATTTCAAAACTAATATAAATTGTTATTGGTAGAGTTATCCAAATACTTGTGATTTAGTATTCTCATTTTCGGCATGAAAAGACTGTACATCTGTAATATCTTAATATGTGATTAATTTATTTACAATTTTGTTCTGAAAACAAAGAAACGTAATATTTTATTAAATATATACTAGCACTTTGCAGTATTGTAGTGTATTTTTTTGTTCAACATTGAGAGGATTTGAAATGGAACAAAAATGTTATATTGTCACTATTCTGTCGTGGTGGTGACAAATGAAACCCATCCAGGATGACTGTATTAAATACTTTTAATTACACGTTAAACATTATTTTACATATTTAATAAACAACATTGATTACCAGTAAGAGATATGGGTATGTTTCCGATTGATCAAGATTTTCAATGTCGCACCACAAGGGGGGGGGGCTTTCATGTTTCTCCCCACCCCTACCCAATAGTATCGTTTATAATTATTAACTATAAGTCAACAAATACAATCACATTTTTTCCAGCATAAGTAAAAAATTCTTTATAAGAAAACTTTGTCGGCTGCTCACTAGGCGTAGCCCCCCCCCCCTCCCCTCGAAAATATGTGCCTCTGGGTATTTAACAACTGTATGCTGTTGAAAACTTCCGATTGTGCTTTAGAAGTTCGGTGAACCCTTTCCGTGGCAATCGCTCGTCTTCTGGCTGTAGTCTTCAGCCGCACTCATCGCGGGCCGTGCTCTCCCCGCGCAGCAAGACTGGTCGGAATGTCACGCGGAACAGAACGTCTCGGCCGGGCCGGGCGGGCCGGAGCGGAGCAGAGAGGGCGGAGCGGGTGGCGGAGCGGGGGGGGCGAGCGGGGAGGGGGGGCGTGCGGGGCGGGGCGTCGTGCGAATGCGGCAGGCCGCGCTCCGACCCCGCGCCTCCTGCCCATAAATTCGGATACCGTCTGGGAACGGGTGGGGTGAGGGATGACAAGGAGGCGTCCTCGTGCATCGCGCGCGCATTGCAGCGGCGACTGACGTTCACTCTGGTGGCGTGAGAAGGTCACGTGCCTATGAGGAGTAACGCAGGCAACTGTTCTTTCTTCTTCGTATTTATTCCATGGAGAAACTTTTTAATGACTACATTAGTGTTTGTATACGTCTCGAGAAAGACAATTTAAATGGAAAATATGAAAATATTATTTAACGCCAATGGTTCGTGTCAATCAAAACGCTTTAGAAAGACGCACGCCTTCACGCAACTGTACAATACGACCTCATGACCTAAAGAAGTCAAATGTACCAGAAGAAATTGAACGAACTCGCTAATCAATTATCATTTAACTTGCTGAACAATAGTAAATATAATATATATCAGATAAGAGACGAGACAGAAACATTTTAGACTTGCGTAACACTTAACACTTAATAAAGAGCATTTTTATTATTTATTTCTGTGATTTTTTAGACGATTTGCTAAATATTCCGAATCGAACAAATTGTAAATTTTCAGAAGTGAAAATAAAAAAATGGTGTCAAGCGTGATCCATCTTTAAAAATAGCACTTATACGTAACACGACGTCGGACAATAGGATTTTTACAAAGACTTTACCAGAAGACAGTGCATTATCGAAATATAGCCAGATTTTGAAATGCCTTTGACAATTAGATTAAGTGTTTCGAACAAGCATATGAAGTTTCCTACGGTCTCAGTCAGTCGCACAATCCAGAGGTAGAGGCCGCGTAGGGCTCGACTATCGAGGCAGAGGATCAACCCAGACCGATGACGGCAGCACCTTACCAAATCAAGTGCTGAAGTGCACAAATCAGCTTAGAAGATAACCAGTTGACGGGCAACCAAGATCAAACGCGTTATTTAGATCTCCCGCGTTTCCACATCTCATCCATTTCATGACCAATTTTTTACTTTTCACCTTTCCACGTAGCAAGAAACAATTTAATAATATGAAATAGTGAAATATTGTAATTGGCTTTCAAATGCCGATTTATAAGTGATATTATTAGGAGAGTTGTAATAATATATATTCTAAAGGGGGCATACTTGTGTGATGTGTAGTAGCGTTAGTCTTGCAAAAGTCATTCCACAGTAAACATTACGTGGTTGATCTTTAGATAATAATGCACCAATTCGCATGGCGAGCCGGTTGTCTCAGGTTTGAACGGCATAGGTAGATTTCCGAAAAGCAGCAATAATACGGACATATTGTTCTCCACTTCACTGTGAAAATAACCTTCTTCCCGAGTAAGAGCGTATTCAGCTGAGTTACAACACATTCAGTAAAAGTGATATTGATAATAAATATTTTGTAATGTAACTGTACAATTTTCTGCAGCATGTACTCGTAAATTTACCTTAAACCATTTATTCAATAATATTAAATTACGTTGTTGATAACTGCACATAGGGCTCGCAAAGTTTTAACTTGTACGTCAACTGTTCGAGGGAACGACGCGCCCCAGTGCTACAAATCTCCGCTCTGCATTCTCTACTCCCTTCACTTTGGGCACGCGATAAATTTATCTTTCGCGGGTTTTAGACTGCCTCATTCATGCTTGTGTTCCGCGGTGCCGATTGTCCTTAAGAGGTCACAATATGCGCTAGACTTCTTAATAAGCGTCATTTGGAACTACCGAACGAAGACGCCTCGCAAATGTTTCAAAATCAGCCATACTGCTAAATTCCGAACTTGCTATAACGCTGGCTTCTCATTAGTGTTTAATTATTCTTCAAATATCATATGTGGTATTTATTAATTTGTCTTATCGAGGCCCATACACGGATGTAAATAAGGTATACTATTCCATTTCTTTAAGAAATGAAGCTAGTCCAGTATATTTGAAATAAGAAATGCTATCAAAAAGCTAATAAGTACAACTAATGAGCCCGTTTCTTGAATTATTTGTTGAAATTTCCATCTCAATATGTTGAATCGTTTCGAGAATATTTGTATTTTTTAATTTTATTTTATTATTTTAAAAAAAATATTGTTTTATATAATTTGCATGCATATGTATATAATGTTTTAAACTCTAACATCGTGATGCCCTTGGTATGAGTTTCGGTTGTAAGATTGTACCATGGAGTAAGTATCAGATAATACATTAAATTTAAATGGTTCTGAGAAGGTCATTTCCTCTTTAGTTTAGAAGAACAATGTATGAAAAATGACGAAGGATATGAAAAAGGCATGATGCGAATCTATCATTCCAGAACTCTAAATATTTTAACAGTGGATGAACAATGCGGATGGTAAAGGATATGCAGGAATCCGCCTTCCCGAGAGAACGAGTGTGTTTGTCGTCGAAATCCGCAGTGGAGTGATCGGTGAATAGAAGCCGAGTGGATGCGGAGCTCTGCAAGTCAACGCAGGCTGCTCGTCAACAAAGGAAAGTCGCAGACAAATGAACGGGGAAGGCGATCAATGCGTCATTCAGCTCCCGTCGCCTCTTTCAGGTGGTCTTGGCGGGCGTTCTATCCCTTTCAGGGATCGATCTATCAAATCCCTGAAAGTAGCACACAACGATCAATTGAGCGATAGATCCACGCATTAGATCAGAGAACCACTCGACTGGTCAAATTGAATGTTCTATTATTTGAAGGAAATTTTTCTTTGAAAACTATCCAAATTTGTGATTAAGAAACCATTAGGGTGAAAAATGGAGTGCTTGAGAACTCCAAATCCGCAAGTCGTTTCCATCATTTTCTACAAGTCTAATTGAAGCAAATAATATTTCATTTAAGTACACATTTCTTATTTCTTCAAAGCGTAAAAATAATACTCAAATTGTCAAAGTTATTGTAGGTTATGTGTGAATCATTCTGGTAAGAAATGAAGTTCTTTGAATTCCTTTTACAATAGTTGGAGAAGAGTCTGGGAGACTTAATTGAGAAGCTACACTCGAGTAAAAGTTTAATTTGAGTCATGACCAAAGTTACTTCTGACAACTTGGATTTCAAATTCACCGTCTCTCTGCGTCACGCGCCTGCTTAAATATTGTTACTTATTGTTCGGTAATTTGATACTATAAACGGTACTACACATACTCAGAAATGTTTCTGGTGGATTTCTAATAATTTGTGCATAATTATTCACATTTGTTCCTTCAGCAAACGTATTTTAAATCAAAGAAGCTTATTCATTTGTAGAATAGAATAAAAAGTTTATTGTTAAATTTTATAATGAAATTAGCCATTAATTTGAAAGCACTTATTGATAATGATAAGTAACGCTAGTAAAAGTAAATAGAATGAATGGAAATGGATGTGTTTTAATCAACATGTTTCAAATTCGCATTGAACAAAACTAATCACTCCAAATTCCTGTTCCTCTCGATCTTCTCCTGCTATCAATAACATGTTAGTTTGAAGAATAAAACATAAATTAAATATGTGAGAAAGGGCGCATTTCCAGTCGATTGATCATTTTCAACAGCTCGAACACGACTTAAATTGCGAAATATTTTACGCTTGACGAATGGTTTCATATCTATGATTCCGAGTCTTGTCGCTGTCTTCACCCTTTGATAAACGCCACAGAAGGACAATGGAAGCGAATCGGCCCTTTTCGAGACGCCGCCAAATTATGAATTGCGAACCCCGAGCGAAAGCTGCGCGTTGTCAGTCCCGCCAGCCGCTGACCAATCGCATACGGCGGCTCTGGACGCGGGTTTCACAAAGCGCCCGCCGGGAAAGTCCCGAACAAATGACGAGCGGAGAGCGCGGTCTGCGAATCAATGGATGCGCTGGGGCGGCTGCAGCACGCGCTGTCACGTCGCGTGTCACGTCGCTTCCGCCGCTGTATCGGGCCGGGGGCGATGGCACGCACCAGCGAGCACGAATCTCGACGGGAATTAATATCGAGAGCGCCGGAGGGCCCCCAAAAAACGGTGGAGTGCAGAGGGAGTCGAGGACGGATGGAGAGAGGAACATGCAGAGGGAGAACAATGGTAGGATGAGAAATGGAGCAGGATGAGCTACTTAGCAAGAAACTTCGATCGATGTCCGAGATACGATGGACTTACGTTGAGACGTCAAGGGAAGGTACCTGCTATGCAAATACGTACTGAATTCGAAACTCGCCGAGTAGAGCAAGACCTACTGGAGTTCTGAGATGAGATCTCCCCACGAAGCAACGATGCTCTCCTATGAGCCAACTACCACGCGAGGCACGTATTGCTTTCCGACATCGCTTCTGCTTTTACCGACTTAGGTGGCTAAGGGCTTCAACTAATGCTACTGCAGTGCCTCTGACTGGGAGGTCCAAGGGTTCGAGTTCCGAGAGTGAGGTAGTACTTTGTCCTAGCTAGACAGCTATGTCGAGTTCAACCGCTTTGTGGAGGACAATTCTTGGGGCCGACTGCTTTGATCATTAGTTTTTCGCGGTTTCTCCGATCAACACCAGGCTAATGCTGGAACAGTGACCCCAAAAAAACGGATCAGGATTTCTCCCGCTTTTGGGAGATACCTTGTTGGAGAAAACCCGGCAAGAGGACGTGTAGGTTGGCTCAGGATTCCACCATTCAGGGGGAAAGACCACAGCCACGTCCCGTGTTAAAAAATACACTACGCTTATGGGACTAAATACCGTTGATGCGCCTAGAAAATAAATAATAGTCTTCTACGTTCCGTCCCCGCGGGAAGATGTGAAATATTTTGCGGTCTCACAATGTAGTCTGTGGTCTGCCTGGGGAAAGGGGAGGGGAAGGGAGATGTGTGAGGGGGTGATGGGGGGGAATCCGCCACCTGCAAGCAGGGTGATCGTCTCTCGCAGTGGGCGCCCTGGGGGATACGCTCCATCCCATTAGTGCCAGTGACGCCCGCGGGGCGATGCGTCGCCCGCGGCAGGGCAGGAGAGAGCCCCCGCGCGGAAGGAGACTGGGAACCAGACGGATGGGAGAGAGGCTGGTGACAGCGGGTACGAGGTGGTGGCGAGAGGACGTAGTAGGAAAGATGTTACGATTCAGATGAAAAGATGATCATGAAAGCGTGGCCTCCCTCATACGAGTGAATGAACAGAAGAAGTCAACTTATTAGTAATGGCAAGGAATATAGAATGTATTTTACAGCATTTCGGGATATGTTTCTTCAAAACCAGATATTATTGATTTCAAATAAGAAACTTAAATTCTATATCATTTTATGGTCATTATTTCACATCAAATTCGATTTATTGACGTCTTTCCAACACAAAATAGATTTCATAAGTCCAAAAATATAAATATGAACTGATCAGTGTTTAAAATGATTTTACTAATATCATTTCTAAACGGTTTTTTATCTATCTAACGGATTTCTTCGAGTAAATAATCTCGAAGAGTTGAAATACAAATGAGGGTTTTCTTACAAGAACCAAACAAGTCCAAAATTCCATAGTTTGAGATATTTCACCAATTTAATCCTTATAACTACCGCTCTCTGACATCTATTTCCTTTTGGCTCATGCCAACACATTGAAAGATATAAAGTGAGGAAAAAACATAAATTCAATATTCTGCGCGACTGCGCTACGAAGTTTTTGGTACCTTCTGAAAAATCTCAAATTTGGACATTTGGTTCTTGTAAGAAACCCTTCAAATATACGTGGACAGCTTGTAAATATTTCATGCATTTATATTATAATTTATCATGCCAAAATGGTAAAAATGAACACCATGCATTGTACATGCACCAGAGGTAATGGAAGAGTAAAAAGGTTTTACTACCGCGTTTATATCTTCGCATTTACACGTAATTCAAACAGATAAAAATTTCAAAACATTTTGAAGTTAAATGGCCTGTTTTTGAACGAGTCATTAGAAAGGTTAACACAGTTTTTACGAGAGACCCGCAGATTTAGTTTTACGCTCAACTGCGGCACAATGATTCACTGTGGACCAACCCAACGCTGCTGGTGCCAAATATTGTCATGTAGTACAACTTCTTCTCTTTGTCTGAACCAGTTAGTTTACATCACATCTGAGAGAATGATTCACACTCTGTACCTCTCCCATGTCCGAAGAGTATCATGAACCCTTATACAGCAGGTCATAAGTTTAAATCTTCACTTACGTGTGGTGCGGGAGATGAGTTCACCGTGTCGAGGGTAAGAAAGGTGATATCGATGGGGAATACGAGATAGACGCAGGGCAGAGACAGCAGGACGGCCAGGGAGGCGGAGAGGTGGGGCAAAGTTGGGTGGAGAAAGAGTTGGGGTCGGCGGAGTAGAACTGAGGTGGAGACGGGAGCGGGGCAGTGCGCATACGGAGGCAAAGGGCATCCGGTCCGCGGGCGATGCGAGGCGCGGGTAGTGCGGAGTGGTAACACTGTGACCTCTGCAGCTACGTTGACCAGAAGGTCTTAGGATTCGTGTTACAACGATTTTCGACAATAGCTACAAAACGCTGCGTGAAATTCAACCATCATCCGGGCAGGCTGACTGCTCTGATTGGAATATTCAGTGGTTCCTCCGGTCAATATTACATTTACACGCACTACAGTACAAAACATCTCGGGAGGACAGTCGAAAGCTTCGATCTTGTTCCGGCTGGCGAGTGCCTCGTAGGTGGTGATAACTCGTGGGGGTACATGCCTGCAAGTCGAGTGTAGGTCGGCAATGGATCTTACGTTCCAGCTGTGGAGGAGCGCCGCCACTTCCGGCGAAATAGCATGCAGTGTACTTACAGTACAAATGACCATAGCAGTTTACGCGCTCGCAAACACTAAATACTTACGCGGGCGGTGCAGAGAGGTGGTGGAACGTCACGGGTGTAACTGGAACGGAGAGAGTTCCGGAAGGAGTGGGGCCGGGCGGGACGGGGCGTGAAGGGGCGGGGTGTAAGCGCGGTGGCGCCGAGCCAACCAGAGGCGCCCCACGACGACGCGGCTGCCGACGCAGCTGCTTGCACCCCGCGGTTCTCTAGCGGCCCATCAATCTTTGCCCCCGACCCCGTGCCCCCGGGCCCCCTCACCTCCGATGCGTTTCTCTTCTCACGGCCTCTCGGAACTCTCCTCTCGAATCTTCATCCCCGGCGCCCGTGCGATGCCTTCTGGCATTAAAGCAACGCGATTGTCTCCACTTAACTGTTGGAACCAGGTCGTTAGGTTCATGATCTGGGGAAGTTGCTTCTCGTGCTTTTCAGGCGTTCTGTCATTGTTTTGAGGGATATTCGATGTATACATTTTCTTTGTTTTATTTTTATATTTCCTGTTTACTCGATAGTTCAATATTTTATTACACTTTCAAGTTCTGAAACCATTTTCCAAATAAAAATGAGAAACTCCAGAAATGTCTTGTCGGCCTCTCTATTAAAAACT
>BOPP01000061.1:2283358-2295669 GCA_017312745.1 Gryllus bimaculatus
CCCATCAATCTTTGCCCCGACCCCGTGCCCCCGGGCCCCCTCACCTCCGATGCGTTTCTCTTCTCACGGCCTCTCGGAACTCTCCTCTCGAATCTTCATCCCCGGCGCCCGTGCGATGCCTTCTGCATTAAAGCAAGCGCGATTGTCTCCCCACTTAACTGTTGGACCAGGTCGTTCAGGTTCATGATTGGGGAAGTTGCTTCTCGTGCTTTTCAGGCGTTCTGTCATTGTTTTGAGGGATATTCGATGTATACATTTTCTTTGTTTATTTTTTTATATTCCTGTTTACTCGATAGTTCAATATTTTATTACACTTTTCAAGTTCTGAAACCCATTTTTCCAAATAAAACTGAGAAACTCCGAGAAATGTCTTGTTCGGCCTCTCTATTAACTTGAGCATTTCAAAGGGCGTCAGACGTCATGACGGGATTCACAGTTGCGTCGCTTGCTGGAATTCCAAAGCAGATGAATTTTTACTCACGAGTATAAACACGTGTCATCTGTATCCCCTCTCTTATCTCTACACAACAACTTAAACACCGCAATAGTAATGTTCGTTCATTGATGAAAGAATTACTTTGACATAATGAGCAGCTTGGCTCTTAACTGTCTGGTGGCTATGAACCGAGGTCGAGTGGTAGAGAGCATTTCTCTACGAGATCCCAGTTGCGACATTCAGATTCAATTTGTCACATCGCGATCATTGGGGATGTATGTGTGTCGTATTAGCGGCCTTGAGCATGATACCGCGATATGGCCAGGTTTTGCCTAGTTGGCTTCGCGAGAGCACCATGATGGCGTTCGCTTGGCGTTCCCTGGCGCCTCTCGTCGCGCCTCCGGGGCCGCTGCGCTGGCCGACCTGCTGCTCGTAGTGGGGCAAGTTAGCTGACAAGCGCATGCGACAGGCCAGCACTCAGTTCGCCGGCCCCCCTCCCCGGCCGCCCCGCCGTTCCACGCCCCCCACGCCCCGCCCTGGCTCTTGCTGACGCCGTTCACTCGCTGCTCCTTCGCGTCGGTGGCTGCAGCTCCCAGGCCCGCCCGCTGCTTCCCCTGCGTCTCCACCCGGAGATCGTTGCCGCTATGCCCGTCGCAACGCGAGTATATCTGACCTGCTGCCCGAGTTCTCCATCTACGCCCCCCTATGCACTGTTACACATACCCCCGCCAAACCGGTTTTCTTCGCCATCCAACATCGCTTACTTCTTTCGACATCGTCCCCGTTTAACTGTTTGCCACTCCCAGTTTCCCATTTCACTAAGTTTCTCTCCGTTGTCCCCCGCCGCTAGTTCTTTGCCTCCGCGCAAACTCATCTTCGTTGACGTCCTGCACCACGTGCATCGTGGAGATTCTACATTCGTCCGTTTAGTTTTCACCCGTTCACGTGTGACTCGCTGCCTCTTTGCCACCATTTTCAGTCTTAGCCCCGCACCACGAGTTTCTCGCCGACCGTCCTAACCATGAGTCCGACCACGCTGCCCCTCCAACCGGCACTGTGGTATGGATCATCCCACCATTGCTTTCCCGGCACTTCGGACCGCCTACGCAATCTTTCTTTGTCTAGTCCCCGCACTGGTTTCTCGCGTCCTCGCCAATCCCACCCTCTGCGCCCCACCGTTCCCCGCCACCTGCTTCTGGATCATCCCCGCCTCTGGTTTCTCCACCGACCCCGCCACTCTGACACGCTGCCGACCATCCCCACTACCAGAGTCTACGCCCCCCCCCCCCCGGCACCTTCACCGCCCTTCTCCTGCCCCCGACGCCCCCTCTTCGCTGTCGTCCCTGCGGCGCCCCTCCCGCTGTCTCCCTGTGGCGCCACCGCCCCCGTCGATGTTTCCCGTGCAGGCGCCTTTAGACGCACGAGATTGCTGGCTGCGGTGCTTTGTCTCGCGCGAAGCCCCCGAGGCTTCGGGGTGGGGAGGAAGTGCCTCTGCCTCTGCCTCGCGACGCCAGGGCGTAGGCAACGTGACTAAGCACGGTGGCTGACGATCACTAGTCCCGTGGGGACATTGCGCATTTAAAGCGCCAATTGCAAGGTAGTTTTTCTTTGTCAGTTTTTATTTTGTAATTTCTTATATCTCACGTCTATCACATTAAACTAACGCATATAATATTAGGTGTTTGTACTTACATCATATGTTCTAGCTTCAAAACCAGTTTCATTTGGTGGATGCAGTGCAAATGATGGTATCTGATACGATTGACCAAGGATAGGAAAATGGAATGCGAGAGAGATTAAGTAATTAGGAAAAAGCATGTACAAGATTCGAGAAATTTGAGATAATTGTGTTGAAGGAACAGCGGTAACAATAGAGATGAAAGTAACTCGTGAGATAACTGTGTAATACGTGTTTGTATGATTTGCAAGCTTTTAAAATATTTTATTACAACTTGCGCGAAGGTCCATTTAATTTTGTTTTAAATGTTACTAATTTTTTAGGAATAAATTAACCTAATAGAAGAAAATATTATTTTTTAATTCCTTGAGGTGTGCCTTGTTAATTTTGCGATTCACGACTCATTAACAAATTTTATGTATCTTCAACACTCGCAACAAAATACTTACAAATGATATAATGTCATGATAAAGAAAATATTCCACAAGATCCTCCTCTCTTTTAGAAATAGACTATGCTAGAATTCCACCCGACTACAGGTCAGGTTGGCAAACAGTGATATATCAGATTGCACAAAAGCAACTACTGGATGACTAGAAATAACGTAGTTGGAAATCAGGAAAACGCATGTATGTGCGCGCGTGTGTGTGTGTGTCAGGTGTGCAACCAACGAGTGTCATTCGCCACAGAAGGGCTGGACCCTTTCATGCCAGCTCTTTGGATCCATGGCGAGGGTCACCAAATGGCGTGTTTGCCACAGAGCAGCTGCGTGGTGGAGGGCGGGAGCCGAGTTTGCTGGCCGTTCCGGCGGCAGCGGAGAGAGATGCGGGGTCGGCGGTGGCCTGCGCCTGCTACAAAGGGCCCTGCAGTGCTCTGCGCCGTTGCACGCGTTTGACGCCGGCCGCGCTCGCTGTGGGGGCAATGATCGCGCGCGACCAGGGCACGGAGCGTGTGGGAACGGCGTAGGATGCGCAGCCTAAAACAAGAGACGGGCACCTTTTCCATTCAACTTTTTACCTGCATGTGTTATATTTTAGTAGTAAATAAATTCAAGCATACTACAAAGATAATGAAATGATTACGATAATTAAACAAACAAATAAATAAATATGTTAATTAATTAGATACATAAATAAATTCAATAAATACAATTGATTTTATATTGAAGCATTGACAGGTTGACAAGGGACTTGTGGGGTAACAATACACCAAATATGGTAAAAAGAGGGTAAAATCTGGGATATAACGTATTTACGAAAATAAAATAATTTATTTGGGGCTTTGCAGCACCTTCAAAAATTTCAGCGAGGCCACGGCCGTCTCTGTGCACTCCTCAGAGAAACGATATGGTCAGAAAGAAGAAGAGATAGAAATACACAATACGAAGATGGAGGAAGCTCATTGGTAGAATTCAAGAAAGATGCGGGAATGCCTGGTGACAGAAAAATAGTATTCAGAAAGAAATACTGGAGAGCCAACTTAACGCGAAAGGCTGAAGAAAGAGAATAATATTCGAAAAAGAGGGAGAAATTAAACATGGCACTAGCAAAGAAATCACATAAAGTAGTGGTCTTAGTCAGATCTTGGGGAGAGGGCAAGAGGAGCGAAAAAGCATACACAAATTCAGTACACATACAGGAAGAGTAGGAGTATGAGAAAGAACACAATGAACCAAAGAACCAAAATATGATTATCATGAAATGACGACAGAGAAATCGTAGGCAGAAGCAGAACCATTAATTGGAAGCATTTGTTGGAGAAATGAGGAAAGAAGAAAAATTGCTGATGTATATGAGCGAATGTTTCGAAAAAGGGGTATTTTCATGAACAAGGGAAAAACATAATTTTCCGAGACCATATTCATTGGCCTGTACATGTGTTAACGAAGCACAACTTCAAAGAGTGTGTGAAAGAAATAAATATTTTTGACGATTTTTAATACATCATCAATTGCTAAATCACAAAGGATCATTAAAGTGTAATCACTTCTCGGTGAACGAGTTCTCAACACCTCATCAATAAACACATTTCTGCCGCGAGTAAACACTGAAACATTCTCTGACGCAAACCCCGTTCCGATTGCAAACTTAAGCTCTCGCATTAAGGAAATAGAATTAGGAGCGCAGCTAAGTCGAACTGATTCCGCAGGAAAAGCTCAGAACTTGCGGCAAGTTGCGAGCGAACATGCCACTGAAGTTGCTATCGGAGACCGTGCGCGGCGCGGAGTGCGGACGCGGCGCGGGCACAGCCTTTCGCTCGGGAGACAGCGCCCCGCCCCTCCCACTCTCTAAGACAGTTCTCCTCCCACGGCGGCGACGGCAGGGCAGGGCAGGTACAAACTTCTCCACTTTCAAAATGAGATCGCTGCTCCGCGGAGACACAAGGGACCGCCGCCGTCTCAGTCGATGCATCTGCCGACCGCTCATCTCCCCAAGTGCGCGCCTATGCGGAGGGCGAGGAGGGCGGCAGTGATGCTCCAGCTCTCCTCAACGCCTCCGTTGTTTGCCCGGTACTGTTGTTTCGTGCATGCTGGGTTGTCTTCGAATGACGCCTGTTGCCTGTGGACGGTGAATCCTGGTTCCGACTGTTGCCTTCAGAAGCCGCCGTCTGCTTTTAGGAGCTCTCGTCTATTTTCTTGGCAGCCATCATTTATTTCCTTTGAGTACCATCGTCTATTGTTTGTGAGCCCCATCGTGTATAGCATTGGGCGTCATCGTGTATAGCATTGGGCGTCATCGTGTATAGCATTGGGCGTCATCGTGTATTGCATTGGGCGTCATCGTGTATTGCATTGGGCGTCATCGTGTATTGCATTGGGCGTAATCGTGTATTGCAGGTATTGTCTACTGACGCTTTCGTCTCTTGTCTTTGAACACCATTGTCTTTGAATATCATCAAACATTAAATTTATATAACCTTAATATTTAGAAACATACAAGTTTCGAACTCAAAATGCTCTCTATCTTAGCTTCGCTAGATACAAATCTCAGAAAACGTTAACTTCTTATGAAGTATGAGACATGAACTGACACATTATAATATTTCATAATTTTTATCATTATTACGAGAAATTTTGTGCATTTACGGCTTTTTTTTACTTGTCCACGTGACCACCATGATTTATTAATCTACTGACTTTTTCTTTAATTTACCACTGAAGTGTTACAAGTTGCTGTTGATCAACTGAGCCCCCCAATCCTACTCCGACAGCAAACTCGTTGATTTATGGATCTAAATTTGGTTGTTGTTTGTTTACAGGAGATTTGTGTGTCAGCCTATATGCAATGAAAGTTACCTTTCATATGATGAAATTTTCCCCACATTAAATTCAGATAGCTCAATTGGCTGTCATGTTGAGTCAACACCGTAAATTATGCACATCTCGTCAGAAATCAATACGGATCTGAGCACGATATTTGATTTTTCGTTATACAGTAGTCTGCGGTGCACTCTGTTTAATTTCTTACGTATTCCACGCTTTTTATTTATTTTCGCCAGTATGCATTCCCTTTGCTTAATAGTATGTGTGCTAAGAATCTTTATTTGCCAGTACTCTTAGCTTCTTGATTCTATTTTTTACTTCTCAATTTCTCTGAGCGGTTATTTTAAATAACTTTAGTTAGTATCTGAAAACTCAGCATTCGAGTTTTATTATTTTCTATTCTTTTTCTCAGATTGAAGTTATGTCGTTTAAAGTTTGGCGTTGCCTTTCCTGAAGTATTAGAGAAATAAATAGCATACCGGTGCACTTTCCCAAATTAGCAGTTTCCTAACAATACTGCATTACTTCAACTTCCTACTTGGGAGCGGCTTTACAAATCACAGAGAAGACTTTTGATCTACACCTCAGGCAAAGACGTGTGGCTAAAGTTTGCAGCATGAAAAGCATAAAGAAACTTTGACAAATGTCACTTTAAAGGCATTCAATATATTTTATGTAAGACCATTCTGATATAACCCTTCCTTGCCTTAAATATGACTTTATACGAGTATAAGGTATAACTATTACACGATCAGGGTCCTAAAAATGCCATGTACTTAAAAAGAGAGAAAATCCTGAAGCTAATGATTCCTTTAAAGTGGGTGTATATTTTGCCAAGAGAAACCTTTCTGCAAACCGAATTAAAGTTAAAATTTCTACTGCTTGTAATGCTTTAAGAATTCTAAGAAAGTGTTTCTGGGAGACGAAAAGGAAGTAGAAAACGAGAATACGTAGACACATTCATTCTAGCGAACATTCAGTACTTGAAAATTTGAATAAGGGTCATAAAGTGCGCCTGGTGGCATATTGATTCAATTAATTCTGTGCACGACAAATAGATCAACTGTTGTGAAACAAATTATTCCACAAAAGTGAGAATAAAGGTATTGATTTTCAGACCGAAGTGAACATTACCTTATTACCACACACTATATACGTAAAATGGCACTAGAATACTTAATAAAATAACCCCGAGGAAACGAATCGCACTTTTTTGTGAACTCTTTTTGTAGTACCAAAGCTACAGCCTGCGATAAAAATTGCTGTTTCGTTCTAAAGTTTGGAATCGCATATGTTGTGTTATTTTCAAACTCTCATCAGCCGCCTTCTTTCACTCGAGAGATTGTATTGTGTACGCACCGCCGTTTCACACCCCTCCCACTAGGACATTCTTGGCATCACACATGCCGCTGCCTTGGTTCCCTTCTGTCCGCCTTCTACCTCTCCCACCCTTCCCTAACGTCTCCCTTGCCCTAAAAGCCCCTTCGATTTCCCCACCATCTCCTTTGCCCTTCCATCTGTCTGTATCTATCCCCTTCGTCTTCTCGATGACTCTTGCACGCGTCTTGTTTCCTCTACGTTTTTGCGTTTCTTAAAAGGAATTTGCTTGTCCGGCCTCTTCCATGCCTCTCTATAGTTCGTCGATGACGAATCTATCTATTTTACTCTTCAATGATGACTCCAATTGCCCCTTCACGAACCTTCCACCCCACCTCCCATCCCGCAATTCATCCGTAGCTCCTGGCCACTGTATCTTATGAAAGCCTGACCGCGAGGTTCAATTACCGAAGTTCTCGGTTCCTAGCTAGGTCAAATTTAGTAGACGTCTTAGGGAAACTTCTAGTGTCCGGTCGCTCTGGTTGGTAGTTTTCCGTGTTTTCTCCCATTCGACGTCCTTACGCAATCGCCCCGATGTACCACCGAATCGCCCCGGCACCGCTGGTGCGCACCCTCTCCACTCTCCTATTCGTTCTCTCCATGACCTGCACATCCTCCCCCCCCTACCCCCGAGTCATTGGCGTGTCTCTGCGCCACCTGCAGGAGCCAGCACACGCCACGTCGGTGCGATGTGCGGGTAGCTTTCGTGGTTGAGTAATATTGATTTTCCGGGCGCGTAAACTGCTATGGTCTATAGTTCCATTACTGTTGTGAAGTTTTTCTTGGGAGGTGGATGTGTTCCTTTCCGCGCTAGATGGTGAGATCCAGCGCCAATCTACGTCGACTTGAGAAGAGGACATCCTCGCCAGTTAAATTCCCCAACGCGGCACCGTTCCCACCCGGACAAACTGTTAAGCTCCCGACTGGTCTCCTTACGTGAGAATCCATGTAATGTGCATGTATATGTGTGTGCGTGTGTGAGGGGAGAACTTCAAAGAGGAAGGAAATATGGCGCGTGTTCCCTGACCTCTTTAGGTACTGCTCCGGCATCCGCTTGGTCGTAACCGGAGAAACCACGTAAAACTACCTATCAGAGCAGCCGGCCGGAATACTCTTCCAGAGAGCTGGTGAACTCAGTCTAGCTATAAAACTGGTGTAGAAAATACACCACCGCCCGATTTGGACCTCTCAGTCAGTCTCTGCAGAGACAGTGGCAATGCTGGCTCTGAGCTAAACTCCGTCGCGAGGGTGGTTTTGCATGGGCGGCGTCTGCGCAGGGAAACGCCGGGCCGGCGCGCGCTTGGCCCTCTTGCAGCAGCGGGGCCTTGGGCCGCTCCCCGCACCTGCGCCTCCCCATTCCACGAAGCCAGCGGCCCGCACTCCCTCCGCCGCACAGAAATTGCATTACAAAGAGCAGAAAACCATCGGCTAACTTCATTAAAGAAAAGAAACGAAATCTATTTAAAAGTTGGCGGGCGCGAGAAAGGGCGCCGCGCGGAAGGAGAGCGCGTTTAGGTAACCAGATAGAGGAGTCGTTTGGGCCGGCGCACCTGCGCCCAAAGCTGCTGAGCGCCTGTGGAAATTCCCGCCGGGATGCAAACAATGTGGAGAGAAGCGCAGCGAAATATCGTTTTTCGCTAATTAGCTTCTCGGCGTTCTTAGTCGCAAAAAGCCCGTGCGGCGCGCGTCGCTGCGAGAGTGGGTGGACCCCGGGGCGCGATGCCGCGTCTCAAAGGGAGACGCCTGCCCTCCTTCTGCCTCACTCACCCGCCACGCTCCCCCGCACTACGCTCCCCCGCTACTATCGCTCCCCTCGCCACGACTTCGCCCGCACTCGCTCCCCCGCATACGCTCCCCCGCACTACGCTCTCCCCGCCACGACGCTCTCCCCGCACTTACGCTCCCCCGCACTTACGCTCTCCTCTCGCCACTAACGCTCTCCCCCCACTACGCTCCCCCGCACTACGGCTCCCCCGCACTTACGCTCCCCCACTACGCTCCCCCGCTCACTACGCTCTCCCCGCAATACCGCTCCCCCGCCTACGCTCCCCGCACTATCGCTCCCCGCACTACGGCTCCCCCGCACTACGCTCCCCGCAATACGCTCCCCCGCAATACGCTCCCCCGCACTACGACTCCCGCGCACTACGCTCCCCCAGCACTACGCTCCGCCCGCACTACCGCTACGCGCCGCACTACGCTCCGCCGCACTAGACTCCCCCGCCACCACGCTCCCCCCCCTCACCCCCGGTACCCCCCCGCAAATGGCCCTGCCACGGGATCGCGTCACGTTCCCACCATGCTTCCCGCTACGACACGCATAGACAACGCCCTGCGGTCGAACCCACTTGCGGTTGCTCTTGCTCTCACTTGTGCCACAACCCCAATCTCAACCCCAGCGTCAGTCTACCGCCAGCTCTGCCTTTTTCGGCCGCAGCATCCCCGTACCGCCCCTCCTCCGTCCCATCCCCCCTATCACGGCTCCTCGGCTCACTTCTGACCCGCCCAACCGCTTTCAACAATTCCCTAGCCCCTTTCTTCTCGCCGTTAGCGTCCACGCCTCGCCGATGCCTCCACTCATTTTTCCCCGCCCCTCGGTGACATTTTTTCGGTACGTGTCTGGCCCTCTCCGCGTCCCTATCTCACGTCGTCGCTCCCTGCCATGCCCGTTTTCCCATGGTCTTGCTTTCGTCTAGTTACTGATTCTTCCTTCCCGTCTCCCCCTCACGCTGGCCTTGCCATTCGCCTTCATCGCAGCAGTCCCCTTCGTCGCCGCTGCTACTCCGCTGCCGCCACCCCGTCTGCGGCCTCGCCCCCGCCACATCGGGCCACCTCCAGAGCGAAACTCCCAAGAGGCGCCTTGCATTTTTCAGAGGCGCTCTCAAGCGCCTCCCTTTGGCAACTCGGGCTGCTTGTCAACACTGAAACTTGGCCCTCTTCGGCCCGCGGCAATGGAGTCTCTCTGGCCGCGAGAAGTTGGTGGCCGGCCCTACGCGGCGCGGCGGTATGCTCGCGGGCGCCCCCGCCGCAACCACTCACTCGCCTTGTAAGCGGATTATCGGCGGATGAGGCCTCGCTCGAATAATGAGACAAAGCGGACGCGAAGCGGCGGAGCGAGGCGAGTCGCGGGCGGGCGCGTGGCGACGCGTAGTGGCGGGCGCTGCTTTGAATGGGCGCGCCGGTGACTTATTAACGCGGCACAGGCTTAGGTGGCCGCCGCCATTGGCGCCGCTTTGTATCGCCCTAAATGCGCCATTACGCGCTCGGTGGGCGACGGCGCCGAGGGGCGGGGCGGGCGGCCGAGGCGCTCTGAGCCTTCCGCCTCCGCGCGCCCGTCCTCAATACCGTCTGGATCCCGTGCCCCTGCCCTCGCCTGATCCTCGCTGACGCGCTTCGGCTGTGCTTCATCTCCTGTCCCACCACGTCTCTTCTGTCTTCACCCTTTTACTCCCCATTTTCCTCTCGACGTCCCTTCTTCCACCCTCTGTCATTTTTATCACTCTTTCCTTCTCCATCACTCTCTTCCCTTCTGTCACCTTCTCTTCCCTTCTGTCACCTTCTCCTCTTCCCTTCTCTGTCACCTTCTCCTCTTCCCTTCTCTGTCACCTTCTCCTCTTCCCTTCTCTGTCATCTTCTCCTCTTCCCTTCTCTGTCACCTTCTCCTCTTCCCTTTTCTGTCACTCTCCTCATCCTTCTCTATCGCTCTCCTCTTTCCTTCTCTATCGCTCTCTGTTTTCATTTCTCTATCGCTCTCTGTTTTCACTTCTCTATCGCTCTCTGTTTTCACTTCTCTATCGCTCTCTGTTTTCACTTATCTTCCAATTACCTTTCGTGACTTTATTCTCCTTCTCTGCACCTGTTTGCAGGCCAATTATCACGTTTCGTTTCATCCTTCAAAATATCGCCCCTGTATCTTTTACCCTCACTCCTATTTTCACTGGCCCCTTCCCCCCTCTAAGATATGTTTCATGCGCTCTGTTCTGTACGCATCAAGTCTGTATGCATCAACATAAGTTAATTTATATAGGTTAAAATATAAACAAACTGACTACCTATAAATACATTCTGGACCATCCTTCTATTATGATATTTTTATTTTCGTTTCTTGCCTCCTCTTCAACATGCTTATTGTATATCTTTCCAAAATACGTTGTCAGAGTCTCATTCGTCGGTTGGTCTAATATTAGTGATGAAATGAAGTATTAAATGAGTCTTTCGAAAGGAATGAAATTGGAGAATAATTCCTAACATTCATTTACATACCTTTTGCCTTGAGTGCTTTCGTTTTAAGACGGTATTAAAAACACACTGCATTTCCAACATACTTCGTGTACTGTGGTTCTAACGTCTATTGTTGGGTCTCCGACTTGGATGGCACTCGCGTGTTATGTACCTCTCAGAACATTCTAGAAAGGCAGTATGGCTAAATAGAGTCCTCACTTGCACCCTGCTAGTTAATCATCACGATTTTGGAAACTTTTGAATCTATACATAATATAAAAAGCCGAGTTCAACACTTTTCACTTGAAAGTTAACTTCATATGACCCCTTTTCAAGGCACCCAAGTATAAATACCTCCGTCCTCTAATTATTTGGGGTTTTTACTCTGAAGAAAACTTTCATTTCGGGCCTAATTGCGGTTAGATAGTGATAGAATGAAGATGTATTATTCTGTTTTTTGATTCCGTATTCAGAATCATAAATGCATTTATTACATCAAACATTTCCTACATTGATATTAACATTTCTTTTGATGATTTTATTTATTCTTTCGTAACTGAAACACGATATTTTCATTCTCCTTTGTAGAATGAATCACATGAATTGCATCCTTTGAAAGGGAACGCCCCTTTTCACGTTTTTTCCCAGCCGTGTTCCAGCCACCTGTCCCACACAGCGTCGACAATTCTCTCCCGCCTCTAGTCTCTCTCTCTCTACCTCCCACCCCCTAAATGCCTCGTTAGGCCAGTTTCCCTTCCCACAACCCTTCCCCGGGGGCGACCTTTTATTTCAGAGGCTCATTGCCGCGCCTTTATTACGCCCTTTCCCCGTCCGGGGTCGAAGCCTTGTTAAGTCGTCCGCTTTTTGTGAAGGCTGCGCGGCGCGCGCGTCGAATGTCGCGGTATATTAAAATGTCCGGGCCCGCTCCGCCATAAAACAGCTCGGAGCGAGCGGAGCCATTCGATCGGAGACTTAATAAGAAGGGCCCGACGTAAGGAGCTTACGCCGCCAATGGCAGGGGGCGGCGGGAGAGGGGAGGCGGCGGAGGGCAGGTGCGGCTCTGAAAGGAGCGTGTGTGCGTTGAGCGAAGTGGAGGAAGAAAATAAATCTGGAGGTAGGAGAAGAAGGGATGGGTTATGTAGGAGGGGAGTGTGGGTTACGAGAGCATGCAAGCAGACAAACTGTCGATTAGGTAGGGGGAGGGGCGGTCAGGATAGATGGTGAAAACGATCCGACTAACATAGAGAGAGGCAAGGTTAAAATGGAAAAGGGACATGTGGAGTTTGACAGGGCGAGTGGGGGACGGGATGACGAGTGGGGGACGGGATGACGAGTGG
>BOPP01000061.1:2295686-2343644 GCA_017312745.1 Gryllus bimaculatus
GGGATGACGAGTGGGGGACGGGATGGCGAGTGGGGGACGGGATGGCGAGTGGGGGACGGGATGGCGAGTGCGAGAGAGGAAGTGAGTGGGGGATGAACGACGAGTAAGGGATAGAATAGCGTGTGCTGGATATGAGGGCGAATGGCCAGACTCATGAGCGGACGGATCGGAGGCACGGCTAACTAGCGAGCGCAGATGCACGAGTGGGAGGCGGGTGGCGGCTGCAAGGGCGGCACGGGATGCGAGGGAGGCGAGCGGCTGGTGGCTAGAGCGGCTTTTCGCTCCCTCTTTCCGGAGGCAAATAGCGAGAGGTGCCGGCGTGGAGCCCGAGGTTGCCATTAAAGAGCCGAAAGGGCTGTTCGTTAATGTTTCATGGAAAGCGGTGCGCCAGAAGTGGCCATTTTAACTGTAAGGCGATTCTCGTGTTTCCGCTTTACGTCAAATATTCTTTGTGATAGTTACAACCATAAATGAAGAGAGACTACTTGCCCCGATTACTTTTGATGTATAATATATTGAACGAAAATCTATAATTTTATGGTTGTATGCTTTTTAAATGTCTACGAGACCCACGTTTATAAAATCGTGTTTTATTAACATCTATGGCTTCAAAATTAATGAACTATGTATCAATGAATTTGCGTATTAATATGGAAGAAGTATTTAATTTTAGTTCTATTAATATATCACACAATGCAAATAAAAGTAATTTGTATAAATGCGCACCCTTCCTTAAATAATATGCTGGCAAAGTTTGTCAAATTTTGCAATTCTCAAAATTACAATTGTAATACTATAAAGCAAGGTTTACTATCCCCAATAAATTAAATTTTTCTAAAAATGGGAATGGTGCTGAATGAAACAGTGGTGCTATGAAAGCAAGAAACTTAGACTCGGGTATTTGAAAAATATCAGCATTTTCAATTATAAAAATGCCTAGCTCCAGCAACAGTTTTCGGCGTATATTTTGAAAATTACCACTCGAACGAAAATTTAATTCTTTAAAATGAGAAAACATTAGAGAAAAATCCTTAAAAAGGAGTCATACTTAACTTAAGTGGCAAAAATATTGCTCATATGAAAATTTTAAAATTTGTGTTGAAAGAGAAATGCTTTAATATATCTTTCATTTGTCTTTCATGAATTCGTAATACAGTCGCAATGCCTTTACGCCAAATATTTTTTAAAGATATCAACTAATTACTAAATAACTGACAGAATTATGATTAATAATTGCCAAGAAATGTCAAATGAGGGTAGTAAGTGATAATTCGAACAATTCAATGACACACAATCGAACATCATGAAAATATGTTTTGTTGTTAGTAGCCTTGAAACAGTTTTCCTACATGCGGTTAACTCTGAGAAGTATGCATTGGAATATAACATTGAAAAATTAATGAAAATAGTACATCGTACGTTGTAACGACTTCTTTCACTTATGTAGAATCTTGAGAGAACATGTACTAGGGCCTGTTCCTGAAAAACTGAATCTCATCGTACGTGGGTCATGGTATCGGCACGACCTATGGTGAAACTAAATGGTGATATGAAACTAAATGTAATGAAGCTGTTAAATAATGTCTACTTTTTTTTCTTTTCGATGGCCCTACAGTTCATTTTGGACCATCGTCTTACATCCGCCAACGTACATTCATAGTCTAATGAAGTCTTTCAAGATCATAAGAAATACGGATTGAGGATTAATCGATCTCTTTCCCTTATAAACGTATGTAAAGGAACGGATTGTGCACAATCAGAGCCCCGTTTTAGTTGCTGCTTCGACACCCATCTGGAATTGGCAACCGCATATCACCGAACGATCGAAATTGCCAGCCGTTATTCCTTATTGCCCTTGTAACATCCGCTTACCAATAAGGAATCAGTGTCCGCGACAAATACTGACGACATTAGACCCGTTACGTTTGGTCCATTTAAATACACCGACGTACATGTCGGCATGCCGGCTCTAGCGAGGCGCCGCACAAAGCTCTAAGCTCCGTCAGGTCCTCGACATGAATGTTTGTGCAGTGCACGTACGAGATGTACATGTGTATAACGGGGACGAGAGAGCAAGGACGAAGAAGGGAAGATTATGATAGGTCCGTGGCGCGTTTGATAGGTTACTCCTCCCGCATTCGCCGGGCATTGATAGGAGAACCACGGAAAACTCCCCATCAGAGCACCCGGCCGCTAGCATTGTCCGGCACACAATAGTCAAATTCGACCCAGCTTCTTTGCCGAAGTTGAGAATCCACGACTGTCGAACTCTAGGATATCCCTATCAACAATGCTACAAAGGCAATGGTATTGTTGCTAAGCAGTCACAGCCCGTCGCGCTCCGTCACCCATCCAAGAGAGTGATTTAAACCTGAAAACAAAGGATCCGATTAGGTGCGAATAGAAGACGCAAATTGTGGGTTGTAACAACCGCATGCAGACAAGCGTGGTGTATCGTGGCGAGGGCGTTCCGTGACGCTGCATGTGGCAACGGCGGCGGCCGCCGGTGCAGCAGGCGATCCCATTCCGTCTTTAAATAGCCCGGGGGCGTCGGTTCGCACCCTCGCGGTGGCACCTCGAGCCGCCGCTTGACGGACTGACTCTCGTTATTTTGAGTGCGCCGAGCCGGGCGGAGCCGCGCCGCAGGCCGGCGAAGTTGGCATTGAACCAGGTGCCAAAAGAATTTGCTCCTAACTCGCAGCAATTTGTTATGGCTTTACGGGAAGATAAAACTTAATTGTTTCTGAGTTGTTTGTACTACGTAATGTTAAAATTGAGAATTAAATCATTTTTAGCGCCAATCTATTCAGTTGGACCATAGGAAATGGATATGAACCGTTAAGTAGAAAGTTTTCCAAAACGACTCTAGTAAAATCTTTATCACAACAAATTCCATACGAAGAAAATAAGTAGTCATTTCTTTTCCATTTCAATTCGTTTTGAAATTTTTCAGTGTTGCGTATTTTGCTATGTTAAAATCCATCCGATTCTTTAATTCTGAATAAATATCGATTCAAAATTATTTTTGATACGGTTCTTAGGTACGAAGATGACCCAATTTTATCATTTTATCATTATCACTATTAATTTCATTTTCAGAAACTCACTTCTTGACAACGTAAGATAGTTCTGTAATCTGTTTAATTCACATAATTGAAGAACTTGTTCCCAAAGTGATGTATCTCCATGAAACAGAATATTTGATGTAGGGAAAGTATTCTCATCCAGTCTAATAGTTCAAGAGAGAATTCATGTTTTTGTTTACCTTTTAAAATAGGATAAACGCAATGTTTAACACAATATTTGGCAGCACATTGGATAGCGAGACGTATCTCTTTTTAATAAACTTTCATAATCTTATTCATATGAAATTAAAACATGTAATCATAAAGTCGGAAATATTTTATTTCAGGAGTATCATTCTTCTTTACTGCATTTCATTAAAATATCTAAGAAAATAAAATACTAGGGGCTAGTAAAAGCCGCTCAACAATTAATCACATTAAAAATACTAAAAAAATATGTTTTCTCTTATACTCTGCACTACAGCGCAAATCAGAACTTTAATTAAAATCCTCGCAGTCGCAGTATAGCCGCAGTCTTTCGCGCTACCAAGAAGTATTTAATAAGAAAGTCCCAACAGTCGTAGGCAAAATATTGGATTCCTGTGTGTGATCAGTATCTTTAACAATGATGCAGAGTAATACATATTTGTATATCATACGTAATATCAATATCGCCATGATATTGAATTACACTCAGCAATTGGCAACAGAACACTGTTAAATATTAGCTCAGGTTTTAAAAAATTTGAGGTATATCAGACTGAGTCGTAAAATTGTACGGTACAGTCCAATGAGTATCTTATATAAAACTAGAGCTTTTTGATTTTATATCAGAAACTAATAAACTGCTGTTAACATTTAAGAACTTTCATTCTAGATCACTTATGTCATTATAGTTTATAATGTGAGACAGTTATGTTTCAATAATGAACTGTAGTAGATTCACTGACTGTGATTGATCACGAATTATCAATGAATTGAAGAAATGACAAAAGAGAGAGAGCCTTTTCAAGCGACAGAAAAGCGAAACACGGATGGAAGAGCGTGATGTTAGATTATTTTTAAATTTCTTATGTTTCCCAAGATATTCAGTTGATAACGAATCTAATGACCCTATTTGAAGCCTTATAGGTGCTATGTTTCTTGTACGAATTTGTAACCACATATAGATGTTTCTACATTTTTGCAGTCTCTTATTAAAAGAGGGCTTTCTGACTTGGCAATGCTAAGCTAGCAAAGTGCTATTGCGTGATCAAAATAGTTATGATGTAATATTTTTGAAAGAAAGTTCTCTTCGGTCGTTATTATCGTAAATCAATGTTTCGAACGCAGTCTGGTTCGAGATATCTGATGATTTTGCGTCTTCATTGCGTTATCAGAAAGTTGTGTTTTTCATAGTTACGAAAGTTGTTATTGAGGAAATTGTCTTCAGAGTACTGAAAATAATATTTATTAATTCCTAAACGAATTGTAACACTTGTATGAGATATGTGATACATAAAAGTTTTCAGAATTCAAAGAGAGAATTACAATTTGAACTATTAACACTAAAACTACAAACTACAAGAACACAAAATACCAAAAAGATATAAAAGGAAGTCATTACATAATATTGAAGAATAAAAACTAGAATGCCTCAATTTGTTAACATTATTAGTACAAGACACAAATAAGAAATAAAAATAAAACTGTAAGAGACGCGAATGAGAAAGTTATTACATAATACTTATTACAAAAAAGAGACAATTTTTTCAGTAAAAGTATTAAAATGGTATTACCCATAGATGTGTTAGTCAGTTACATTTTTCAGTTATGTATTGAAATGTTAATTAATATCAGTAATGTTTATATTTTGGTGAAGAACATCATAGTTTATTCAATAAAATATTGTTTATTTGTTTTTCTTCGACATTGTACTCTACTAAGGGCGTGTTTGAGCTATGCTCCGTACTAGAAGAAACTACAACCTTACTTTTAACTTATGGATTATTGTGCCATTCCTAATTTGCTGATATTTAACACTAACTCTTAATATGAACAGTGATGACGGCTTGCTTTTACATTGCCCTCTCCACTTCTGTTGCGATCCAAAAATACATAATTCATACAACGACGAATTCGTCTAGATTTATTAAGCAATGCTCGTTATAACATATTAAACACTTATCAAATTTTAATCAGAGGGTCAAATTTTAGAACTTTTCACCTCACTCAGTTGAGATGATTTGGGGCAGTGTATTGAAATGTGAAATGAACAGTTGTTTTGAGATAGAAAACAATATACTTGATGGACTAAAAACCGCATGCAGCGCCGTCTAAAATTCATAGCAGCAAGATTGATTGATTTGAATTTGTCAAAGAAAATAAATTACAGATTATATAGAAAACACACATCCACTACTCTCCAAACTGTTTCCGCGAGTGATGAGAAGATTAGTGTGTCAAGCCCGGATCAGCCAAAGAATGATTAGTTACCATAATAACAAGGTTGACAATGTATCGTTTGTCACTGCTGCTCACGTTGATTTCGCTTCACTAAACATCCAACATTCATTACTCTTCTGAATAATTAACTAACATGCATGTATCATTGTGAGTTTTATTTCTAGTTTGTGGATTCCCCATTTAAGATTATTACAATATTGCAAAAATTATGAAATATATATATAATATCGCTCTAATTAGACTATGTTGTCTATACGACTCTCGGCATTTTTTATTTATTCCAAAATATGATTAATAAATTGGTACGATGTTACATACATAACATAAGTATATAATCTGATTTTGAATTGCGGTGAATGAGTAATCCTCATAAAGGTACATGTATGAAATGTGTAGTGAATTGTATTGAGCTTTAAGTACTTCGTTTATTAAGCATTGACATATTTTTATAATTGTGTACAAAAGTACCAGACGCAATAAAATATTTATCTATTCTATAGTGCGTAAATTATATCATAGTTATGAACTAGTACATAGATGGGGTAAATTCAAAGAAAAAAGTGAAAAACAAAATCGTTTTGTAACGATCTAAAAAGAGACTAATATAACGGTGTTATCTAACATCTCAGCAGTCTTTTTCATGCAGAAATATCATGCAATAACTTGGCTCGAGTAATTAGATTCCTCCACACCGTACCATCTTCCGCCTTTAATGGATATATTTTTGATGAAGCGCAGAGCAAGCGTTAAAAGCACCTGCAATGCGACCCGCAGAAGTGCCCGCCGCCCAAGGTCCTGCCCCGGCGTCCACGGGTCGGGCGATCCCGCTTGCGCCAACGTCCCACTGATCCAGTTATCGCCTCTCTGAAAGGCTTCAGCGTGTCACGGCCGCGCTCCGCGCTCGTTTGTTTCCGATATCCGCGCTCTCTCACGCCCTCCGGGAGAATCTGCTGGGCCATCTCCGAAATCGCTGCTGCGGGCACCTTCATATGGATCCATGCTTCAACCGTGTGGTCACTTAGACTCGTGAGCATCGCTTGCGGCCTCCGCCTCCTCTCTGCACGTCCCCACAGCCCAGCCGCTACGTCTCCTTGCTACCGCCGCCAATCCGCCAATCGTTGCTCACCCATTCCAATACTAGAACCGAACCATTGCCTCTACCGCACCGCCAGCCATGTTGCACCTTCACCGCCTTCACTCATCGCCTCCAATCGTCCTAAGTCCACAGATATCTGCACCCTGCCGCACGTGGCCGTCTACTTGGCCGCTGCCACCATTGCCATGACCGCCGTCACTATTTCTGCCATCATTGTCACCACCGCCGTCACTATTGCTGCCATCATTGTCACCACCGCCGTCACTATTGCTGCCATCATTGTCACCACCGCCGCCACCATCGCCACCGCCGCCACTATTGCTGCCGCCATTGCTACCACCGGCCGCCACCACCACCGTCTCCACTGCCGCCGCCATCATCGCCGTTCCAATCGCCACCATCGCCTCCCCCTCCACCACTGCTATCGCCCTCGTCTCCTTCCTGCTTGCGTTCCCTTCCCCGCCACTACCATCGCCTCCGCAATTGCCACCTCTATCGCCACCACCAAAGCACCCCCACGTCTCCACTTCTGCCCTTCTCTCATCCCCATTCTAGACCGAGTCTCAACTCACCCCCGTACCCTGTTTACATCTACTCTACTACACGCATTATCGTACGATGATACGGCACCAGCACCCACACTTCTCACCACTCCCTCGATTATCCCTTCGTCCAGTTAGTCCTGCTGCTACTTTCAAATCTGTTTCATTTCATGACTACGCCGACGTTCGCTGTGTCCTTTTTTACCTTTTTAACACATGGGTGGGATAGGCAAAGTAAATGTTATTCTGTTAACCACTTATCTCTGAACAGCTAATGCTTACATTAAACACAATCCTTTTAGCCATACTGCATTGCTACGTTATTGCCATCTTGGTTATGTGCGTAGATACAATTAATCACGTGAAACATTAGTAGCTTAATGTACACTATCTATTCATGTCATTATGCACGCTACAGTTGCGCATATGTTCGCAGCCACATCTCCGGCCAGAACACATACTCACCCCTACTCTGGTCTATACTGTCCAATTCCTTACTTGCCTCTGCCTTGCTAAATGCAACTCAATCTCCACCGATATCATTTGTCTTGTAACTGTAACACTATTTACTATAATGTGCACTTTCTGGTACCAAAGATTCTTTTTATTGGCGAGACAGACAAAAACAAACGCCTAGCAAGCAATAATATATTTGTGGTTATCATTAATAAGTTCGTCATTACCCGATAAAGCAAAATGTGTAATACACAATTTGCGCCTACGTTCAACCATACATCAACAAATCGTGCACGATGATGATTTTGACACGCCTTCATATCAGATGTTCAGTTGTGTGCTGGCTTGTTTTCAATTATTCACAAATCAGTAAATGTTCCTTTCTCTGAATTGATTCCTTTATTTTCGATATCGATCGATCCTGTCCATCTCTTATACATACGATATATCGAAAGAATTCTTCATTTTGAACAGTATTTCTCTCTTTTCATTGAATTGAATTGAATTGAATTTGCCTTATTTTACGTGGCGAGACTCGGGCCATCAGGCCCGCTCTTCCGTCTGACCACGCAAATTTCGCTACGCTCCTTTCACCAACTAGGAGAGAAAGGAGGTATTTCTTGGGCGACAAACAGGCCCTTTCATTCTTCCCTTTTCAATGAATTTCATGATTTCTAACTCTAACTTTAAATTTTCTTGCAATATTTCGAATACGTGTGCCACTTTTAACTTCGTATTCCAAAATATCCACTCGCCTTCGAAGGCCTCTTCTGATTCACCGTCTTGATCCGCTTCACTCCGCTTCATGAACTCTTTGACTTGTTTTCCTTTGAATCGGGCAATCGACCCTCCTACCAGAGACCCTCCAACACAGTCTCGGGGTAGTTAGAGCTTGCAAGACCTATTTGAAATCTTGTTGAAAAGTATTGAAAAATGCATTTTAGATTATTTTTTGTTGGCAAATGGTTACCAATACAAACAAATGTGCTTCGAGTAAACTTTTACGAAATAACTGTAAATATGTCCTGTGGTTGTTCCTCTTTTTAATTAATAAATTTTAAGAATATATTTTGTAAGCCTTTGTAATGCGAATTTAGAATGCATTTCTAATTTACAACAGACCAAGTTGAATATATGCATTTGTATTCCATGAAGAGAAAGTCGTTTTAATAAAGTCTACGTACGAGGCTCATCCAAAACGGAAGTGTGTCTAGGCCGTCAACAAAATAAAACACACGAGAAAAAATTATACCAGACACAGCACATGTACTATTTTTCCTCCAATCATCCTCAGAATTAAGACATTTGTTACAATATAGAGTTATGTTTAATTAATATTTGTATTCCTGCGTTGTGTAAGACGGCCGCCTGGGATAGGTTCCAATGTCTTAGAGCCACTTGCAACACTGTGGTACGCGTAATGCTGGCCATCTCACATCACGTCTATATCTTGCCCTGGGATTTCAATAAATAAATTTCTTTGTTTTGGAAAGTTCTTTGAGTCTCTTGCTTAACCTGATCTGGCATATATCAACTCATAAACTGTTGGGAATAAAAAGCTATAAAAATGTTTGTTTCCCATCCCCAATTAAAAATTCATTTTCAGTTGTTATGTATTTAAAATCATAATACCCGATTATAAATATTGTATTTCTTGCTTGTCGATCAATTTCTGGAATGTAAGGGTTACGATTTTCCTTGGCGTTTTGTCTTTTTGTATTGTATGAGCATTTTGAAAGGAATAAGAAAAGTTTGCTAAAAAAATTTCATTTGTAATATTCATTTTTGTATATATTGTGTTGTATATATTTTGTAGTCGCTAAACAACTAAATTGGATATTTTCATTTTTAAATATCACTTGAAGCTCGGACTTTATAAACTTTTAAAGAATTCTCTGTAGACTATGTTAATTTACTTCGGAATGTTCACTTTATTCGTGAAATGAAACGCGAGAAATGAAATGCGAGCGAAACAGAATAATTTTACGACCTGAAAAAACCTAGTCTCCACCCCAAAGAGCTTACAGCCTTTAAAGTAATTCCCTTAACGTCGTCGGTCCCGATGGGGAGATATCATCTGAATCCCGTCTCACCATTCAACCGCGCAAGCCTTCACTTGCATTCGCCCTCTTATCCTGTTGGGTTCGCTGCCCACCCTTCTCGCCCTGTCCCTACCTCTCTTGCTCCACCCAGCTCTTCCCCCACCAGTCACCGCCCTCTCTTCAGCCGACAGAGGATTTGTGTCTGCCGTAAAGTAACGGCGCCCTTATTGAAATCGGGGCGAAGCTCGGGCGGGTGACGCGCGGGCGGGCGGGCGTCCCCGACCGGGGCGACGCCCTCCATCGCCCTAAATCGCGCCGATCGCCCGGCAAGGTGTGAAAGGCCCGTTCCTCAGCCTCGCGTGTCCAATCTGGTGTAACGTCACCACTACATATATCAATGACATTCAAATCTTCCAAAGCAAAGTCCACCGGAATGCACGGAAATAAATGCCCTTGGTTCGTCAGCAATAAGAATATTTACACAGATTTATCCATTGAATCCATCTTCACATCTGTCACCATTTTTTAGCGACGTTTTCGGTGCACACTCCTTTTCAACATAGGTGTAGACCAGGCATGTCAAAGTCATGGGTGAAGTGTCTTGCTTACTCGAGTTCGCTGGCACTGCGACCAGAGCAACTAGTGCGAGATTTGAAAGGAAGGAGTGTATAAATTGCTTCAGAGTGGCGGTACATCACTGGATACCTGGCTAGTGAAAGCTTTTTGGTTAAGTCCATCGACAGTTATTGCCTCGAATTTTAATTTCCATTTTCTCTAGTAAAGCAAAAGATGTGATCGGTTACAATTCAATAATACATCAGTCAAATTTAAAATTGTCAGCTGAGAGTAAAATTAAACATTTGAATTGAAAGTAAGATAAAATTAAATACTACAATCTACAATAATTGTATTAACTACCTACATTCAGATAAGGAGGTTTAACAACGATTCTTGCCTTTTGAAAAGCTGTCCGTTCGTAAGCAATAAATATACACTTCACAAAACGAAAACAAGGAAAGAATTTGTTTTTCAGACGTATTCCTGACTCTTGGCAAAAATGTTTATGCAAGATAGAATTTAAGAAGAAAATATACACGAAATAATAATGAATAGTTAATAATATAATCGTAATTCAAATCTTGATAGTTTGTACAAATCTGATGAACATATGTTCGTGTGAAGCCCCCATTTCATGCCTTGGTTCGATTCAGGTTGCGCATGAACACCCCTTTCTAGTTTGGAGGGGAAATTTGAACGGAGTCAGAAATTTACCCCCACTCGCAGGAGTGACGGACCTCCCAGGCGGGCAAGTAGCTCTTATGAACGCGTTTGGGCATACTCGGTCTAGACTAACCCCCCAATACCACGAACATGAAATCGGTCCCCTTTCCATTTATTTCTACGCCGTCTGGCAGTCACAAGATAATAATCCTCCCATCGGAAATTCACAAATGTTCACTCCGACTTTTTAAATCGGCGTTCTTTCATTCGAATGTTTAAGAGAGAGGATGCCGTAGCAACCTCATTCGAATGGAATGTAGGAAATAACTTGCTGCTGACAACTGGGTGGACGTGTGGCTGAGCGTTTTATTCGCAACAAATTTTTGCAGTGATTAAAGGTACAAAACTGCGGCGGATGATCACCTGGAGCACCCTCCATCACCGTCGCCAGGGCGAGTGATTTGAAAGCGCGAAACGTCCGTTACGCACCGAAACGACGCGCACTTCCTGCCTTCCTGCCCCGGAATGATGGAGGGCGCTTGTGACCTGTTTTATTGTATCGTATTACGCAGCGGATCGTGTACGGTTTCGGCCGACGAGTTACTGTGTACATGTGGCGGGATAATTTATCCGGTAATGGGGATGTCAATACGGCGGCTGCGAAATAAATATCACCTGCTGCGTCGCGCTGCACGCTGCTGCCCCGCTCGTCATCGCTAGACGCGGAGGTGGTGATGGTGGTGACGATAGTGGTGGCTATGGTAGAGAAAATGGTCGAGGTAATGGTGGTGTCGATGGTAGAAGCAATGGTAATGGTGACGGCAGTGGTGACAGGACTAGTGGCAGGGTTGCACTGGTAGTGGTGATAGCGATGGTGATGGTGAAGAGGTAGGCCATGGTGATGGCAATAATGATGATGGATTTGATTGTGATGATAGTGCTAGCAATGGGGGCCGTGAGAACGGCAGCGGTGGCGATGGTGAAAACGGTGTTTTCAATTGCGTCGAACGCCCTGCAGCTGAATTTCCTCTTATGACAATCCCGCCTCATCCATCATTTTCGCCAGCTACTTCGCAATCAACTCATACATACTCTGCACTTCCCTGGTGATGGATGCATGAAAATGGAGTAAATTTCATCATTAAGCAAGCGGCTCCCATTTAGCAAGCAGGGGAACTACGCGTTTATGATTTTTTACGTAACGTTCTTGACGTATAGGACGATGAATTGCGTAAAGAGCTGCAGTGTAATTTAACCAACAATACCTGCATTCATCGGATATGGAATGTAATTGTTATGTTAATAACCAAAACAGAGGTTCAAAAAGTATTTATCAAGCTAACATAATGAATAATGATTTCCCACTAATATGCTCTGAAACGTGAATCATATTACATGAGAGAATGACATTTCCCTACATTGATTTTAAATACAACCAAAGACATCGAAAGATTGTTAATCATTCTAAAATATGTTTCTAACTAAAAATAGTCAATCGAGAAGCATGAAAAGGCTTTACTGGGACCGTGCTTTATTTGTACTGAAGATTGGCATGTGAATTTTTACATTTTTTATGGATCAACTTTGTTCTCTGTTAGTGCAAAACCTATTCATTGGTATGTTTGCTTAACCTTTTTAATTTTTGAAATAAAAAAAGACTTTTTAATCCAATTAAATAACGTTGTCTCAGTTTTACAAAGTCTTTAACCACCATTAGTTGGTAATCGAGAATTTCTCTCTCTATGAGGCCTACTTCATTTAGGATTGCAAAAAGTTTGCAACCCAAAGTGATGTGTGGTAGTGTGTGTAAGGGAGGAGAAAAGGACAAGAAAGGGGAGGGAAAGATCACGCGCGGTCGGTCACCTGCTTATTATGATACTGTTCTGACATTCACCTGGTAGTGATGGGAGAATTGACGAAAAAGGGTATGTATCGAAAAGTGGACGCTGTGTACTTTGAGAAATATGGACAGATGTGACTATGAAAATGTCCATTTTCTGAATTACGGTTCAAATTCTGTTGTTCAGTCCTGCTAGTATCCGCCACGGACGGAACATACGTCTTCAATTCATCTCTGATTAATCAATTTCTAGAGCTGGAAATGAATACTTAACAGCGTCTTAAATGTTGACTGATAATTTCGTATTTACGGACTGTCAACTACTATCGGCATTAGTCCCGTACGTGAAGTGCATGTTGACAAGGGAGCATGAGGTCCGACGCGGACTTACACGTCTCTGGAGGTGATTTCTCATCTCCAGATATCTCCGCTAGCTAGACTCGACCCAGTCGGGACAAGTTCTGAGATCCCGACATACGTGGTAGTGTAGTGCATGTAGTAAGTGAATCTGTATGGCAAGAGAAGCGGACAAGGATGTGGAAAGAAAGATCGCGATCAGCTGAGGAATTGTCGTACGTCATTCACTTGGTATTGATCGGAGAAACTACGACTACCAATCAGAGCGGCTGCCGATCAGAGCGGCTGCCGATCAGAGCGGCTGCCGATCAGAGCGGCTGCCGATCAGAGCGGTTACCGATCAGAGCAACCGGGCGCTAGATTTCTCCTTCAGTTAGAGGCTGAACTCGACGCAGCTGCCTTGCTGTTGAAAAACCTCTTCAGTCAGAAGACGAGCCTTACGACCTCCCGATCAGAGACGCTGCAGTGTTAACAGCTGCTGCCCTGACCTGACTGCGAGAGTGATGTGAACAAGTTATGAATAATGCAGCAATAGCAGTGTGTTGGATTACATAAAAGACGACGTTATCAAATTCCGGACGAATGCAGTAACTGGCGCTTTGGTGACGCGATGCTGCTTGCTGAGTGAGGGAGTGCCGGGGCGGCGCGAACGGCCTGTCGCCCAGCACTGCACCGCATCGCACTGCGTCGTCCCGGCGCGCGGGGCGCCGCGCCGCCGACCTGTCAGAGGCGGCAGGCGGGGATTCCCGCGTCGCCCCCAGCTTACCACCTGCTATACGAGCGGGATTAAGTGCGCTCGCAGCGGCACCGCTTTGTTCGGGAGCGGCGCGGAGGGCGAGGAGGAGAGAGAGAAGGTGCAGGAGGAGACGGTGTGCGGAACGGAAGAGACGGATAGCATGGATAAAATGATATCAAAGATGTCATGAGAGGCGGAAAGCTAAAATAGTATTTCCGTGAGAGGCAATAGGTTTTTAGGTCGATGAAGAATGTGGTACAAGAAGTGAAATCTTATGTCGTAGATTTTTATATTAAAAATATATTTCTGCTGCAAACATACTGTTGTCGACAGAATTTGACGTCGTGAAATGAGAATTTTAATTAATTAACTTGTGTGACCGGGTGTGCTGAGTTTCTCTACTAAAAATTAAGGAGAAATCAAATGAATTGAAATACAAAGAGACACGACGAATCTAAAATCAACATATATATCTACATATAGATGAAAGGGAATGTGCGTATGTGTGTTGCACATAGACGCAAAAACTACTTGACTGATTTTTCTGAATTTTTCACACTTTGTTAATATTCGATAACAATTTATTCGTTAATGATGACTCAATTGCCCCTGAAATCTACGCAACCCGCCGTGCAGTCAAGGATTAAATGCGTCATTACTGCATAGAAGTATTCTGCCCCTGCGATTGTAAAATATCGGCCAGCATTATTACATGAATTACGGACGAGTAAATCAGATTTCTCCAAATAGTGTACGCATGTCCAAATTTTAGGGGGAATATTTTAACAATAGAGTACTTGACAACCACGTCCAAGCCAGAACATAGAACAAACCCATACTTGATGGAAAGTATTTCCTCTATTAGAATGTTCGCACACCATAGCGTAGAGCATGATAAACGATCACGTGACCAGTAGTGTGTGATGTGCAAATACATTGCAATAGCGAAGCATTGTCGTGACCACTACTATGAAATAAAAAGGAAATGTTAAACACTTCCTCTAAAAAGCAAAGTTACGGAAATGTCTCGAATGCAGGGGGAGAGACAAAGGGTGAAGTAGCTAGCGCCGTGAACAGCGTCCGCGTGGAAACGGGTTGCACCTGGGGACCCGGCTGAGGGAAGGCGATTGTGTGGAGGACTACAGGGAAGCGGGTCGCCGCAGGCCGCTATCGCCAGAAGGCCTTACACCACGCCCTACCAAAGCCCCCCGAAGCCGCCTCTCGATGGCAATAAAGCAACCGCCAATGGCCGGACCGAGCCTGCAGCCCGCGCAGCCCTGGGTTTTACCTGCCCTAAAATTTGAACGGAACAAGTTTCAACGAGGAAGGACTCCGATATAAATTCAGTCCAAAACCTACCCTCTTCCGCACCGGAAAAATGTGTAGTATGAAACACCAAAATATGAACATAAATATGTAATGAAAATAGTAAGAATATGTAATAAATATGTAAATTCGGATATAACGTATAATATTAAAATACTTCAATTATAAAACAATTTACATAATACGAAATTACATTTATGAACATTTTCTTAAACAAATTATAAAAACAATACAAACGTTTGAAAAATCATTTGGAGAGCACAGGTTGATGCACACTTTACACCTTAAAACTTTCCTGTCAGTAGGAAAACCTCTCTCATCTAATGTTATCCAGGACTGTAATTCAGCAGCCAGGCCAAGGCGCATATTAGTTAGGTTACATGCACCTTGAGCAATAAAAGCCATTGTACAAACGGGCGATATCTACGTCTAGCAAGCAACCACTCCAGCCTGCAACATTCTCATCGAAGTGTTACACGTCGGCGATTGACAAAATTTCTCATAAATTAAGGTTAAATGTCACGAAACTGCGTCGATGATAGTTTTCGCACATAGATTTTACCAATAATGTGGGGGAAAATGCAAATTTTTGGGAAAATACTTTTTTCATACAAATACGTAATAAAATTGAAGAACATTGATAAAATAAAAAAATACTTTGAGAAATTAACAAAATATGGTCAATAGTTCTCAATACGTAAAATATGTAACGCAAAAAATAGATATTGTGTTAGGAGAGGGACGATTCGCCAAAATTAAAATTTTGAGAACGGTAGGTAGAAAGTCCAAAAATATGTAATTACATAAAAATCTCAACTAATTACGTATGTAGAATGCGATGAAATGTAGTCAATATTTACTTTCTCACCTACTACGTACTTGCAAAGTAAAGAGAAACTAAAGCTGCAGTGGAAAGTGGAGAAACTCTTGTTGTGAGGCACTATTATCAAAAGACTGGGTAAAGTTTGTTGGTATATGTAATAAATTATTTCCTCTAACATTTTGTAAAATCAGAATCCAATTGTGTGTATTTGATACTAAAATATTGATATTCTAAACTGCAAATTTGATAAGTTTTTTCCTTGAGAAGATGTGCTCTAAAAATAGATATGTTAATAACATCATATATAATTTTTGAAAATGTGAATAGTTATTACGTAAGGATTTCTTTAAGTGAAGAAACTTTTTTTTAAAGGAATTTTGTTCAAAATGACTTCATTTTCTTTCACCTTTACTAGGATAAATTAAAAAAGGCATATGCAAAAGATATAGTTTCCTTTTTCGTTGAATTCTCTGAATTTACCTTACAAATATCCTATTTATATATATTATATCCTATCTAGAACCACCTATTTCTGTTCTCGCAAACAATTTTATACTGATGTATATAAAGAAGTTAATATTCTGAAGATCCAGATTTTTTTACAGAATATTTTATTGATGTCTGATATACCGTTGTCTCGTAATGCCAGATAATGTTATAATATTCTGGAACTTGTATTTTCGCCGTAAACGAATTGCTGTCAACATCGTACTAGTTCATTCTCGAATTTTTCATTTTTGATAAGACATTTTTGAGTGACGATAGTGATCACTTCTGCAAACATAGGATTTCTCAGAAACTTTTAATTGAAGAAAAAGTTGATTTCCTTTGAAGCTTACAACTTACAAATGCAAAGAAATGTATATTATTAATTTACATACCTCATTTGTGATATGCGATATCGTAGAAAAACGTGACATTTACGTCCAAGAACTATTATTCTCGGAACATCGCGTAGATACGAGTACAATATAAAAATTACTACTTTGAGAAGAGATGACGTAAAGAAAATTCTGTGAAACAAAGATGCAAGAAATGCACTCCCAGTGATTTTGAGATTAAAAGGAGAAAAGTATTTTAATAGAGTGAGGCTGTTGTTCCTGCACATGAGAATTGTATTTATAAGAATGTATTACTTCTGTAAATCTTTATTGCATATATTTTTTTGTATACATTTTTAACGAGTTTGGTGGCAAACATGACAATTTTTGTATTCTGTTTCAGGTATGTGATCTCAGAATCTCGTAGCCTACGTGTTCCTGTGCTGTATGTGAGTAGAAAAACGTTATTTTTAAGAATCAAATTAATGCTTTTATTGTGAATAATGGCCCTTCCACGAATTAATTCATTAGCATGATTATTGACTATCATAGCGGAAGTTCCTAGTGTGTATCTTCAATTAATTAAGTGCAACAAAGTCTCTTAGCAGATAAACGTTTTAATTCATTATTTTATAACTTCATGCACTGTGAAAAAATTATATTAGTTTTTTTCAGAAAGGTATAATTTGTTACGGATTTTAAGAGGCAAAATATAATACAAATTATGTGATTGACGAATTTACAAAGGTAAATGTCAATATTAAGAAATGAATACAAATTTGGTTTAAAACTCGAAAGATAAATAGAATAGGCTTAATCTAAATACTATATTATTAGCATTGGACAATGATATTCAAATACCTGAAATACAAGACATTTCTGTATGTCGGCTGATCATCTCAAATTGGTTAGTAGGCATAAAATACGTAATAGTATATCAACGTCCGAAAATCGACGTGCCAAAATCATTCTCTGAATCGTATGTGTAGTCGACCGTGGAGCTGTGTGTCGCGGGTCACGTGACGCGTGGGAGAGGGCACGAGGGCGGTGTGACCCGGGGGCCCCTGGGGCGGGCGATAAGGGGATCACAGGGGTCATCTGACGCGGCGTCAGCGCCCTTGCATCAGCTTCGGGGAATAGCGCTGCACTCGACTGCAACGGCTTCTACCGTCAATGCGTCTGGTCGCAGCACTTTCCACGCCCGAGACATCAAGCATATCCGTTAGCGATACCAGTACATGTAGATTTGAAAATTAAAGTGCGCACTCCAATTTTTTGTGCAAAAGTGTAGATGTAATGTGTCAGTGTGCTTTAGTGGGTAGTTAACTGCATGTCAAAAAGTCGGTGTGCTATCCCGCGAACTCAAGAATTGAAATGAAAATTGGTGATGTGAGAATACGTAGTAAATACAGCCCTAATTTTCCAACTGGTCCATTCAGCTGTCTCGACAACTGCTCTCTCTTTTCTCTCTTATTTCGAAACTGACGTTTTTCGTGCACACGCTTTGAAAATTTACATAATTATGTTTGACGACAACCAATAGAAGCAATATGTTAAAATTAACTGTTGAACCCCCAAAAATGGGTTTTGATTACAAATACTTTAATTAATGATATAGAGCAGTTTCCACATCGTAAGAAACGTCACTCGTTGCTTTACTGTCCCATCTACAATCTGTATTATAAAATTGTGTTAGAATGAAGCGTTTTTCATTTTCAAATTAACTGACGGGTCTCGTAGGGTAGTTATTGCAGCTCTGCATGATGCACAATTATGGAAAGCGATCTAGTGAATAAAACTTGCCTCCCGTGCAAGTATTGGACTGCCGAAACGCTTGCACATCCGTGCTTATTTACGTGCTCTATTGTTTATCTCTATTAATTAAACTAATTAATTAAAATAAGGAAAGTTTTTTTCCCTCTAAGCCTTCATCCTGTTGTTCTAAAATGTATCTCTTCATCGAACCACCGGGATTAATCTCTACAAATTTTTAATTCGACATGCGTGGTAGATGTCCGTTCCATGTCTTTCCGTGAACTTGTGTTCCTACAGTGTTTGGTTGTAACCTGATTTGCTCCCTTATACGGTTGTTCCTTAGATGGTCCGTTTTTAAATCCTTCAATATTTTTTGGTGTTCTTATTTCTGTGGTCTCTAATATTTGTCTTGTTCTTGCTGTCTCCGAGGTTCATACTCTCCTTTCGAGTTGCAGGTATTTATTTCTCTATAATCAGAGAGCCCAACATTTACTTTAATTAGCCTACTTGTTCTATTCCTTTGGGCAGTCGACCTGATCGTGGAATATGAGAACCCAGGCAATTCAAAAACATTATTTCTTGAATCATATTTGTTAAATCAAAAATACTTTTAATGATGTAACAGGTTTAGAAAAAAAATGTTTGCTACGTCTCCAGAAAAGTCGCTCTTAGTTATCCTTTCTCTTCATCAAATCTGCAATATCTGCAATATCATCTGACTTAAACGAAGTGTTTTACTACTTTCACATTTCCTGACAGGTCTGTTTAAAATTGCTTTTCTCCGATACCCAGATACGGCCAACGAGCGCGCAGGAAACTGCATTCCTGGTCGCTTTGTCGCAGGTATCGGTCCACGGTCGCCCCCCCCCCTGCCCCCCTTCCAACGCCCCGCGCGTGCTCACCTGCGCATCTCGTCTCGCAGGCCCTCACGCGCTCCGCGCCTCATCCCGTCGTGCCGCGCGCGCCGCATCGCGTAGCCACGGGGCCATCGATGGAGGTTATTAATCAGTCCGCAATCTCGCTCGATAACCCACGCGCCTGGAAGCTACGCCGCTCGCGGAACCCAATCGCGGGGGGGGGAGTTGGGGCGAGGGGGGGGGAGAGCCGGGGTGCTAATGCGACGGCGGATCTGCTAATGGACGCCGCGCGCGTGCCCCGAATAAATGCCCCGGCGACGCGAGGCGACACGACGCGACACGCCGCAGCTAGGGCCCGGATGGGGGGGGCGTGGGATGCGTCTCCGGTTGCGGCGGCGGTGCGTTTTTCCACGCGCGGGTCGGTTTCCTCGGCCGCCTGCTACGCACTGCGAGGCCGCTGGCTTTTGAAGGGTCGCTGTAGCAGGCGCGCTGTCAGTTGGTGTCGACTGGCACATGTTCCGTTTGTGTTTTGAGATCGCTGAGAGTGACTGAATACCTGAAAATGTTTGTTAAAGAATTAAAAAAGGAATGTGATTTTGAACTGTTAATGCTATTAATTGGTACAAATTTTGTTCGTGACCAAGAACAAACAATACCTCTTTTTTTTTCATTTTGGCAGGAGTTCGTTCCTAATAACAACTTCACTAAAACACACTATTTTTGTTATTATAAATATTTGATAATATACAATAAAATTTGACAAAAACAATAAAAATCAAAACTGACAAGGCGAGCATAAGGTTCATCCCCTTATGGCTCGAGCGTACAGTGATTGGGAAATCTTGATATTGATACCAGCAAGGTGAGAGAAATTTAACTTATATAACTTACAGCGCCTGCAGGAATCGTTGACTTTTCCTGAATGTGGTTTCTGCAGTGTCCCTGATCACTTCCAAGCGAATACCGCAGGAACCCCGTAGAATTCGGGCTACCGACCTCGTGCAATCATGCTTTCCCTCTCTAATTTTCATTCCCATTCCCATGATTATGACCGAGTGATAGGTCGATCACCCATTCTCGAATGGCGTATCCCACCGATTCAGAAAATCTCAGAAAAGCCTCAAAGATTCGCAGAGCCACGACAAGCTGCGACTTCCCCGATACACTCAATGTTTCTCGCTACAAGGTAAAAATAGGATAATATTATACTATTAATATATATATATATATATATATATATATATAATATGATATATATTATATACATATTATATATAATATTAATTTAATACTATATTTTATACTATTTTTATTAATCGGTCGGCCCGTTAGGCAGACGGTTGCGGCAGCCGTCGTCTGCGCCGAGGAAGCTGCAGGTTCGAGTCCTCCGTAGACAGGTTGTATTTCTGATTGTCCGTTCCCCCATCATCATCCTATCATCTCATAATTCACACTTCAAGACGTAACAACCTTGTCGTACTGAGGTATACAACTGAAAAGATGCTTCTGGAAAAATTACACATAATGGTGTAGCGTGGTAATAGCCTATACGCCAATAGTAATAATAATAACAATAATAATTATTATAATAATTATAATAATAAAAAATATAATAATAATAATAAATATAATAATTATAATTATAATAATAATTATAATAATAAAACATGTTGAATTGAAATATCAATGCATTAAACCTTTCAAACTTCACGAAGAGTTTGAAAGAAATAAAGGTGAAATTTACTAGTCTTTCCTCGAATAGGAATCCAATTATCGAAGGGTAAATGAACATTGTTTCCAAACATTTGAAAGTAAGTGGAGAGGAACCTTAATCTTCTTCTCTATCACAAGAAAACGGTAATTACCCTTGTTGAATGTAAAGGACGTCGCACCTACATTGCGTCTCCGCCGAATAGAAAGCGACTTGTTTTAAACTGCACATCGTTTCACCATGACCCTTCTCTGTTGCGCACTTAGCATTACGCAGGCAAATGCAATTGGGCCATGCCATTGCCCTTCCCGCCCCGCCTGTCTTCCCCTTTGAACTCGCGTTCAGAGAAAAAAAATACTTAGCTCAACTTCCGCAATTCGCAGGTCCGCGTAGTGCGCGAGTTAATTCTTGCCTTAATGGGTTCCACACGCTCGGTTCTCCCGGAGGCACGCGTGCTCGTGCTTGGGGCGGCGTGGCGAGCACTTTTTGCGCATGTTACGCCCGCCCACGAAAGGGTTATGGTGGAGGGGGAAGGGATGAAAAGGAATGGGTGGAAGAGAGGGTGGGTGGGGGCAGTGTATCTGAAGGTGCCTGGCTGTGCCATTTCGCTAATGGAAGCGACCCCCACGGCACCCTCACGGCTGACGCCACCTTCCGCGCTCCACGGCATGCAACAAGGAGCGGGGTTAGAAAGTGACGATCAATTTTTTAGCAGTTTTCGAACTACTTAATAACTCCAAACATTTTAAAGTATAGCATCTAAAAGTAAGAGCGTTTTAAAGTAGATATAAAATTGGGCAATTTCTAACACCTTTCATCGTTAACACTTTTATGTCGTTTTGAAAGCTAGGAATGAGTGTAAATGTGTTTGATCAAATTGAATCATATAGCGATATAATAGTTCTTGTCATTTCCCACTGAATACTCAGAGGCTTTCCATAATGATTCTGGGCACAACAAACCTTAGATCATAACATTAATATGAGTATTAAACATACCACACATGTATTTCAAAGCCAGTAATGACAATTTGGTTACTTGCAACCTTCTTAGTCCGCCCTCTCGCCTCGTCCTCTCGCCTCGTCCTCTCGCCTCGTTCTCTCGCCTCGTTCTCTCGCCTCGTTCTCTCGCCTCGTTCTCTCGCCTCGTTCTCTCGCCTCGTCCTCTCGCCTCGTTTTCTCGCCTCGTCCTCTCGCCTCATGCCATCTTTGAATTTCCCTTGCCCTCGCCTCCTTTTCGTATTCGCCCTTCCTCTTCCACCCATTACCCGTCTGTAGCCCTCCTCCCCCTGCCGAAACCTTGTCTCATCGTTCTTGAACTCACCCTTGTCCTCACTATCATCCTTCCTTCGTACCCATCCCTAACCCCGGTCCTCTGTAGATTGAATATCAGCGTGCGCAGAGCATCCCATATTTTCCTCTCAACAAAGTACCCTCAGCACTACAGCTGTTCCACTTCATACAAGCGCAGCTTAATTACTGCGCACCACTTGCACTATATGTTTCCCTAACGGTTATTACACTGCACGGCATGTCGCGGGCTACCGTTGTGCCAACCGTCGCACCGATATTATTATATAATTTGTGTGTTACGTCTGTTTGCGTTCACATGCATAAAATACGCTCTGAAATTTTAAAGTCCCTTTTTATGAAAGGAGGTTTATATTATAAATATAAAAACATTTGCAAAATGGTTACTAATGCCACTTTGAATTAATGAAGCGATTAAAATGGACGAGACGAAAAAGATAATGCGTGTATTTTTACGTCCATGTAATGTGTATATGCGTCAGGAGTGACTATGTTTGGAAGAGACTGCGATTTTTTAAATCTGCTAATGGCTATTTTAAATACAATTGTCGTAATTCTTCAAAAAGTACGAAATTCTACGTTCTATGAAAGCTTAATATGGTATTAGAAATATCAACTAAGCACATTAGTATAACAGTACCATCAGAATTATAATTTATTATTTTACATGGTCATCTTTTGAACCCCGTTTTCCCTCCAAGAGTCACTCAAATTTATTGTAAATTTTATTAGAATAAATGAACTTGTAGAAAAGAGTATACAACAGAAAACAACTAATCGAATCAATATCTTAAGATGTTATACTTTTTAAGTTACAATACCAATAATCGAATTACAAAGATTTTCATATATTCCAACCTGGAGATCATTAGAGTGGTTATATCGTCTACTCCTTAAAGATATAATCATGATACGTGTACTTAAAGGAAGAACATGTTGAACAAAGGAAGAACAAATTGAACATGTTTTACTGCGCTTAGGTAGCGATGCTGGATCTCTTTCTTAGCCTCCGTGATATCTAGGTGTTGATAAGGAAAAAACGTAGGAACTCCCCAACTTTCTAAATTGCGACTTTATTTAGTACAGAAGAAATAGCAAATGTCTTTTAGAGTACACTCTGGTTTACTTCTCATCAATTTATACTCATTTAGATATATATTTCCAAATTGGTATATGAAATATATTAAAGAAATACTCGTGGTTATCGAATAGTGGAACGACATATCTATGTGATACGGTTACCTTTACAGAGTTGGGAGAAACTTAGGAATTTTGTTTGTTTGTTTTGAGAAATATAATACTACAAATTAATACTTCCCAGACATGCCTTTGTAAGATATAAACGTTTGTATTATATTTACCGTGGTATTCGTTTCCATGCAAATAAGAAAATATAGTATATAAAGAATGGATTATAATGAAGATAAAAATGAAGAGAAGTAGAAAATTCGAGAACAATTAAGGAGAAGAAACACATCCTACGGATTGAGACAATATGTGTGGCGCTTGGAATATCAATAAAATAATTTGAGGTTTTAGAGATGTGCGTCAGGCATTGTCGGATGCCTATGCACTTATTTATTTGACACAAACCGGAGAGCGCGGTGCAATATACTTTATAAAGGAGCGTATGCAATCAACTGAAGTGGGTTAAGGCTACAAGTGTCTCGCCACAATACAAGTTCGTGTCCACGTGACTCCTGCCCAACAATATTTCAGCACGAAACACACTTTTTTTTTCTCGACCTACAATATGGCTTACTGCACCTATTAATAAATGATAATCCAATTATCAACTCACTAAACATGCATGTAAGAAGTGTGTTAATATAAACATTCTTCGTGTGAATTCAATTATTTTAAATACTACCTTGCCGATTTGCTCGCGCACACAAGCTGAAGAACGCCCAAGTATGCATTACTTCCAGGCTGTGGATTTCAATTCAAAGTAAGAAGTTCATGAGTGACAGGTGTAACTTGATAATATTTCGGAAAGAAAGGTTTTGTATCTCGGAATGATAATAAATGACACTCAATAACAGTAACACCAAATTATGCGGAGATGTTATAATTCTAAAAAGTTACGTTGAACGAAAAATTAAATTGGGAATACAAATATTTCTCAAATACAAATAAACTCTGATTTATTGCATACATTTGGCGTTTCATTACTGCTCACATTCGGTCGTGAGTTTACATTCCGACTCGGTTTAACTTTACTATCTATTTCATGCTAATTAAACGCCAACCTATTAATTTGATTACTAGGGATTGGAAACGAATAAATATGCCATAGGTTTCCTGTAGTGGTTTTCGATATTTCGCTCGCAGCTTCGGGTCCAGGTCATAAATAACGGGCTTCCTTGCGTCCTTTCCGGAGCTTCGGGGGAAGGAGATGGAAAGTTTCCGCGAGTGCCGCCAGGGTTATGGAGAGCGCTGCTGCAGATGATGCCTTCGCAGTCGCAGCCGCAGCCGAACACTCGGGCAAAATGCATGAAAGTTTGGCGAAAATACAGAATCTTATGTTGAATCTTACGAACGACTTGGATCTTAAAATGGACATGATTAGAATTGATTTTATTCTTTACGATTTTTGTAGTAAAATTTACAAATTTGAATACAGAGCATACTCGTTGACAATATATTTACTTCAACTCTCCTGGAAATAAAATAATTATTCGGTAATAATAGGTAGTTGTTATGGATACGTGATACTCTACGAATGTGTTCGTTACATGCTGAAATTAAAATATATTGTTGTACTTTTTCGATGTCGGATCCACATCCGTAATGTACAGCAACCTTCAGTTTATCATGTTCGATCAACATTTTATAGTCGCAAATGTTCACGAGTTTCATGATGAAATGTGTTAATATTTTAATTATACCTTTATCTGTAATATACTTCAAGTAATAGACTATCTTCTCTATATTTCATCTGGTATTTTTGAACTACGTGCTAACAACGGTTATAAGGTCTACACTCCTAAAATCGCCCTTTTCTTTTGCCGCTGGCAAAGATTTGCGTTGTTTCTTAAAGCGTGTCGGAGATACTTTTTTTCTCTGTCGTATTATCTGGAAGCCTTGAGGTTGACAATATTTAGATCATAGGGAGTGATATTTTAAAATGCCTCGATTATCGATGCTAGCCGCTACATGAATCGTCACTGATATTTTGCTTTTGGGCAAATGCACAATAGTTGACAAACGAAAAATATGCTCAAACATTATGGAAAGTGTTTTCTTCTACGTAAAGAAAAAAATATATTTCATTATTGTAGATACAAATAACTTAATTCAAAAGTTTCATCAAAATGGATGATTGTCTTAGTAAATTGGTCATGGAAGTCGGAATTTCTTATTACGAAAGTTGTCCTTTCGAGACACAACAATTTGCACATGTTTTTCGTTGATAGCAAATGTAATTTATTCGCTTCTGCGCAATTTGAAATTTTATTAATTGAGGAAGTTGGAGGGTCATCCCAGAGCGGGCGGCGGCGGTGGGCTACTGCAGAAGGGGCGATGGCGATGGCGATAACGGTGGCGGTGGCAGAAGTAGAGGCGGTGGAAGGAGCGCGATGGAATCGGAGCTGTTGTGGCTTCCTTTTTTGCACAGCTGCACGAGCGATCGTTTCTAAGGATGCTTGGCGTCCCGGGTTACGCGTCATATCTTACCTTTTGTCTGCATTTCTCCTCGCAAATGATGTTTTTATGCGTTTTCTTGCTTCTCCGAAGCCGCGAAAGTTTTTCCAGAGTTCTTCGCCCCCACGACTCGTCTCGAAATTATTTCCCTGTTGAAGGACGAGTTTTTGGCCGCGCCTGGCGAGAAGGCACGCCGCCTCGAAAGAAGGCTGGAGACGTGGAGGGAGGGGAAGAATCATTATTTCAGATCCCCAAGAAAAAACACGATTGGATCGGAGAACAACAAAGTAAATCGAAAAAATTGAACGCAATGCTCTGGTGATGGATTAAGAGGGGAAAAATTGAAAAGCATTGCCGAAAATATCACTATATATCCGAATGAAAAAGTTGTAGCATGTCATAAATCGAAGAGATTAACCAAAAGCGAGTGAGCGAAAATAAATGTCTGAAACTTCGTGGCAAAAGGAAGTGTAAGTTGGTAGAAGGGGAAGAAATAAGAGGCGGAAGAAGGAATTCTGAATGATATTTCAATCAACGAAGGTGCAGCTTGCCTAATTTAGTAATAGAAGCAAAGGATGATCTAAGAATATAAGAAAGTATGATTGAAGACATGCAATGGAATACAACCATCAGTTTAAATTATCTTTAAACGAAGTGTCATGGCCGTTAGGTAAGTCTGCAAAGTAATAAAAAATATTTATGACGGAAGCGAGGAGAAAACAAGAAACAGACAAACGAATAAAATTCTCTTCTAAAAAGAGGCAAGATTAATGTTTTTTAATATCATTTCATGTTTCTCTTCTCCTTCAATTTTGTGTTACGCTGTCGCTGAGAAACATTACGTATTTCGTTTGATAAATGAATAACTTGAATTGTGTGTTCAAGATTACTTCGTTACTATATTAAAGCATACAAATATAATTGAATGCTCCCATTATAATTTTTCGTAGAAAAGATTATGATCATCTAAAAACCTAATAAAAATATTAAAAGTGAAAATTATAATCAATGTATAAATGCTCCTTTTGTTATTATTAATCTGGCATAAACTTTCTTACTATTACTTTCATACTATTATACATTTCATACTAATTTCATTATGATATTTCTTGTTTTTTAAGGTAATTTTAAATGTTTTATGAATTAGACAGTTTTAATCATTATTATTTTTATTATTATTATTTTTATTATATAATTTGCTTACTAGATGTATTATCTTATTTATGTAATTAGCTGCTACCGAGTTATGCCCATTTGCAGTTCAATTAAATTTATCTTTATCATATCTACCAATTTAGTGATTACCCACTTGGTTTTTAAAATACCTATAGCAAGTATTTTACAAACGTTGGTTCATGTCAATTATGGTGTCTTGGCCACACGTTCTCAAGATATTCGCAGCACAGAGGGAGCGGAATGAAAGTGGAGTTGAGAAACGGAGGAACAGCCTCGCCTGAACGCGGGGGCGGGGGTGGCGTGGCGAAGCGAAGGAAGCTTCGACTCTGAAGGCGGGCGGCGGCGGCGGGGCCAGGGTGGGGGCGGGTGGCGCTGTTTCCTGCAGAGTGGCTTCGCGGGCGCTGTCGATAGACCTCCGCCGCGGCGCGGGCGGCGTGGAGCAGACGCTGGGGCGGGGGACGGAGGGGAGGTAGCAGCGAGGCAGCTGCGAGCGGACGCGTCCACAACCCACCAGAGCGAGTTACCGCAGCCCCCCCCCCCCGCCGACTCCTCAGCAACTGCAAGGCATCTGAATCGCAAAGGGAATTTAGTTCTCGTTCCTGCCGGTCAGAGAGCCACGATTGTTCACAGCCGCCAACATTACGGTTTTCAGCAAGGGCCTTCCTCTAGACTCCACTCCCCTTGCTTCGCAGCTCGATTCACGTATAAAGGCTAGTTGACGCTTCGCTACGCATTTCCAAGTTGAGTTGGATGCTCGGACCTTCGCCCCTCGCATTAACATAAAAAAACATTATTGAATCAGAACAACGCCTAATTTCCAACGTGTTTTATGCAGTTACAAAAAAGCAGTCAGACGCTTGACTGTGCTTTTATACGTTGAGGGTGAATCTTAAGCCTTCGACCCTCGCGTTAACATAGACATCGGTGAGCCAATGCAATGCATAATTTCCGAAACTTTTATACCGAAAAATGGCAAAAAATCAGCACCATGAGACCCGAAACCGCGAAAATGACAACATAAGGCTAATGTTCTGGGTAATGTGCTAATGAGTTGGCTCCACACTTTCCGTCTCGAAACAATACTAAACCTAACGCGCGTGGTATCTGTTTGAACTGCAAGAACAAGAATTAAAATTTGGCGGCGATTGACAAATAAGGGTCTAAAAGCGCCCAGGCGTCTGCGTCGCACACTACTTTCCACAGTCAGCCACGCGGCACCACGATAGCCAACTGAAAGTGCGTTTACGGAGATTTGTAGTGAAGTAGATCATTCATATTGATCACAAATCTCCTACATGTGTTTCCTTAATGTGTGAGTCCCATGAAATCGGTTTCCCTGATATAGTCCCCCTTGCTCCCTCCAGAAATATCTGTAATGATGTCAAAATTTCGATAAAGGAAGTGACAAATACATCTAAAGAAAATGCAATACGTTTCTCTGGATTATTTCGTGTTTCCGGGCGCGACAACTGCCAAGGGCATTAGTCTTGTATGTGTATCACATGTTTTATCACGGGACGTGGCGCTGTTTTTCCACCGCTGGATAGCGAGATTCGGCGTCGGCTTTACGTGGACTTGCGGGGAGTTTTCCCAGGCAGGTATCCCCCTCCGAGAGAGGCATCGCCCCAACCGGGAGGAGCTCGCGACTGGTCTTCCGGCATGTGTGGTAGTGTAGTGCATATACGCGTGTGTGTAAGGCTGACGCTACGTCACAGGAGAGGAATAAAAGATCGGACGCGGTCCATGGCCCGTTTCTACGGTATTTCTCCGGCTTTTGCCTGATATTAATTGGGGAAGCCACGGAAAACTACCGCTCGGAGCAGCCGGTTGCTAGAATTCTCATCCAGATAGCGGTTGAATTCGACCTACCTCCACGCTAACTCTCTTCAAGTTCAACTCAGCCGGTGGTTCCAGCGGGGAAGGCGGGCCGTCCGCGTCGGGCCGCTACTGCACGGGTCGCCCGTAGCCCGACGGCGCGGCGTCTGTTACGCGCAGGGTCGGGAGCGCGAGGCGGTGCGCGGGCGAGGACAGGGCGGGTGGCGCTTCCCTTGGGGAGAGCCCCGCGCCGCCGCCCTCTGGGAGGGCGAGGGCGGGAGAGGGCGTGAGAGGGCGTGAGCGGGATGCGTAACGGGGCGGCGGAGCGCTTCCCGCCTAATCTCTGTCCTCGGAGGTCGTTGCCGGAGAAGACGGTTGTGCCTCGCACCAGCTGCTCCTACGCGACGCTAGGGGCAAAGTTTCTTATTATGTTCGCGGGAATAGAGTTCTCATAAAAGGGTAACTTTCCTTTTCAGTTGTTGCAAAGATGCCGTGCTGACCACGTATTTGTGACACACATCTATTAATTCTAGTGGGATCAACCAAAGAGAAATTTCCCAATATTAGCAGAGTCACAATACCATCCGAATGTGGTACCAAGCAGCTCACAAGTTTATATCACTAACATCCGGTGGAAGTATAGAGCTTCTTTGGCTTCTTTGTCCGGTCATTACTTTACTTTTTCAGTAGAGAATGTTCTCTTCTCCTCTGCTGTGCTCCTTTTCATGACGGCACTTATGGCTGCCGTTCGTACAGGATACACAATTTCGTATTTGTAATGTTCCACCACCTCTGTTTTTGCGCCACAAAATGCATTTGCGATTGTGCTGGTAACGGGACCACTTTAAAATTCGATGGGTTTCAAACCAATATCTAAAAGACGGAAAGAATTCATTGAAAATTAAACTAGCAATGAATTTGTAAGTGGGTTTTGCCCGCCCTCCCCACTAGTATTGTTCAATGCATAACAATATACGTTCCAAAATCGTATGCACAGTAATCGTAAATGCTGCCAGATAAATGCAACTAAGTCATATATTATGAATGGAGATAATAAAAAAACATGGCAATTAGTAAATCAGAAAAGGAATATTCATTCCTCTCAACCCTGGTTCTCCTTTGTGAATGAGGGTATCTTCCCGATGTATTGCGTACATATTGATGGTGGGACATGCAGGCGCTATTTGTGGAACGCAGTTTCTCTCCAAAACGTTGGAGCATACAGTTGCAACGGACTCAAAGCTCGCAAATATTTCGCTACTTTTAGGGATTTGGTTCTGAATGCACAACACGGTCTCATTGAACCGCCGATATTGCCACACCGCACAATTCCAGTGGTAGTCGGTGTCAGGCTCTGTTCTTAACAAAACAAGTGTTACTATTATTTATGCATACACATTCCATCCATGCGTGGGTACAAAATTAAATCATTGCGCAACCATAAAATATTTTAGATTCTATTCACTTTCAGGTGGAATATTTAATCAGCATCATTTTTTTTGTTCAAACTCATATGCATAATTAGCGATCCTGAATTATAGATTATCAAATTACATTTTAAATAATGTTAGAGAAAATTTGCTTTTAATTATTATTAATTAACGTTTTATATCTATACATAATGCAATTAAAAATGTGTGTTCTAGCGAGAGGGCTTTATCAAAAATATTTTATATGAACAATACCATTATTTTCGTACCAAAAACGTTTTCGAAAAAGGGATGAATTTTGCTCCGACAATCTTGTCGTTTGTACGCTATTCGACGTATGCTACAAATCAATTATATGCTTATGCGTTAACTGATATTTAGAGAATGAAGTGATTCGAATTTTTTCGTAGCTTTCAGCTCGACAGCACATGGAATTCTCGCGCATCGATAATCCGGGGCTGTAGGCGTTTGGGCTCCCTCTTCCGCGAATGCCTCCACAAGAGCACGTCACTGGGCGCAGGCTTTCGCTCCCCATCCCTTCGCATACGAACACACACATACGAGCGCGCCGCTGCGCCGCTCCGCGTCTAGCGCCCGTTTTAACCCTTCGTTATTGCGAGGATTTGGAAACGCGTTAAAAAGACAAAAACAGCGTGTATATAAGCGTCGGCCTGCCCGGTACATGGTACCAAAACGCCGTGCCTCGCCTCGCATAGCCCACGCCCAGCCCACGGCCCAGCGATTACGCAGGACGGCGAGCGAGTTAGAGGGTGGGAGACCGAAAAGGCGAGCGAGGGCGCGAGAGGGAGCAACACACGAGCGGACGAGAACCTGCTGGGCTGTCGAGTAGGCGAATGGGCGATTGAGCGGTCGAGTAGCTGTGTGGGTCGTTGAGTGGAGGATTAGGTGGGAGTGGGCGGTCATATGGGAGAACGAGTTGAGTGGATGGACATGCAGGTTTGCAGCAGGCATGTTAGAGTCCGATGGAGAGGGGGGTGGGGTGGGAGCCAGAGTGGGAGGGCGTGGACGAGTGAGCAGGCAGCTACAGAGCGCGAGTGGAAAGTGGGTATGCCAGCCAGGAGGTCGGACAGAGAAGCGGGATGGCAGGCAGACGCAGGCAGGCGGCGGATGAAGCATGTAGTGTAGTAGTGTGTGGGTCTGCCTGTGGCAGATAGGCGGGTGGTTCAGGCAGGATGATGAACCAAGCCAAGTGGAGCAGGCGTGTGGGGTCTGGCGAGTGGAGGGAGGGGCGAGGAGGGAGGGGCTAGAGCTGGGAGGGAGGGCGAGTGGGAGCGAGGAGCGAGTGGGAGGGAGGGAGGTGAGCGCGAGTGGAGGGGGGAGGAGCGAGTTGGGAGGGAGGGAGGGAGGGAGTGGGAGGGAGGAGGGAGCGAGTGGGAAGGGAGGGAGGGAGCGATGTGGGAGGTGGGAGGGAGGGAAGCGAGTGGGAGGGAGGGAGGGAGAGGACGAAGTGGGAGGAGAGGGAGGGAGCGAGTGGAAGGGGAGGGAATGGGAGGCAGTGGAGGGAGGGAAGGGCGAGTGGGAGGGAGGGAGGGAGCGAGTGGGGAGGGAGGGGAGGGGAGGAGTGGGAGGGAGGGAGGGAGCGAAGGGAGGGAGGGAGGGAGCGGTGGAGGAGGGAGGGAGTGGAGGCGGGGGAGGAGGAGGGAGGGAGGAGGAGTGGGAGGGAGGGAGGGAGCGAGTGGTGAGAGGGAGGGAGGGAGCGAGTGGGGAGGGAGGGAGGAGGGGAGGAGGGAGGGAGCGGGGGCGAGGTGACGGGAGGGAGGCGAGTGGGACGGGAGGGAGGGAGAGCGAGTGGGATAGGGAGGGAGGAGGGAGCGAGTGGGAGGGAAGGCGAGTGGGAGGGAGGGGTGGGAGGGAAGGCAGTGTGGGAAGGGAGGGAGGGGGGAGCGAGTGGGAGGGAAGGGAGGGAGGGAGGCGAGTGAGGAGGAGGGAGGGGGAGCGAGGGAGGAGGACGAGGGAGGGAGGGAGAGGGGCGAGATGGGAGGGAGAGGGAGCGAGTAGGAGGGAGGGAGGGAGGGAGGGAGCGGATGGGAGGGAGGGAGGGAGGGAGACGAGTGGGCAGACGCACGAGTGACGAGGCGCGCGAGGCGAGGGGTGAGGCGGCTAGCGCAACTCGGCGCGGTCTGCTGCAGTGCAGGTGCTCCGCGCGGCCCGACCACCTCATTAAAACGCGCGCGCCGGAAAGCGAGAACGAGGTGCGCGCGCGGGGCGAAGACGGCTCGCGCTTCACTAATCAGGGGCGTCAGGAGGCAGCGAGAGCGCCCAATTGGGAGCCGACTGCCGCCGCTCTCCCACCCACCCCTCCCACTCCGCTCTCGCCACTTCTCGAAACCCGGCCGCCCTCCCGCGCACCGTCGCGCGCTGCTTTTATTTGACAGCCCAAGCGATTTTATGAAGCTCGTTTAGCGGCGAGAGGTCTGCCAGAAGCAACTGCGGCGCGGAGTTGGCAGACGAGGGAAGAGGAGAAGGAGGAGGAGGAGGAAGAAGAGATGTGGGACAGAAGGGTGAAGTGCTTGTGGCCGGCGGGTTGGGATGGGAGGGTGTTGGTTTGGGGGTTAGAAGAGAAATGGGACGCCGACGTTATATGGTGGAAGAGAGAAAGGAACTGAGGGAGGGAGTTTTTGAGTGAAACGTGAATGATAATGGTAGAAGGAGGCGAAGTAGACACGCGTGAAAGAAAGGAAGGTTATAGTAAAGGCGGAGAACCGCAAAGAAAAGAGATGTTGATCGTGCTATATGAAAAGAAACCGGAGAAGCAATCATAAAAGGTATGGAGAAAATAGGAACCCTAGAATGACCTGTTGCCTGCGACGCGGGCGGGGTGGGCTCTCGCGTCCACTCGTGGGTAAATGGAGCGGACCGAGAGACAGGAGGCGGGGCGGAGCATAATGGCGTCAGGGGAAGCGATAGGAAGGGGGGGGCAGGGCGTCAAGTGGTGCGGAGCGGAGGGCAGCGATACGAGGCGGGCCGAAACAAAGCAATGGCGCGGCACGGGGCGGTGAGCAGCCAATGGGCGGATGGAGTGGGTCAGTGGCATTGCAGCGGCCAGGAACCATCTTGCACAACAGTGTGGAAACGCACGGTGAATGGGCGTGGTACGGTTTTGTAATCGTACCCACGGTCGCTGGTCTGCGCACAGGTATAAAAGTTACCAACCCTTCCTATTCTGTTCAATCTTTAATTGACTTTCGGTTTATATTTATGACAATAAAACATGCGATACTATGATAGCAAGAATTGTCAATGGAAAGGTCAAAAGTCAAATTATTTAGAAATTTTGCTTAAAACAGAAAACGCGATACAACACAAGTCCTATCATTCGTGAAATATATTTGGTCAAAGACGGAATGGTTGACAGAGAAGACAACCTAGTCAGACAACTGAGCATGAGCATGAAGCGAGAGAAAAGCCATTAAGTGAGTAATACCTAAATAATCATATGTATATAAAATGTGTTTGCGTGTGTGTGTGTATGTAGAATGTTCAAATATATCTGTGATATCTGAAGCAGTTTTAACCAAGCGTATTTACAATGGGGAAAACAGTCGTGTTAAGACATCCCTAGCATCCTTTCAAGTCAGAGTTATTTGAGGAACAATTTCGTATAACACGTATAGCAAACCTGCGATGGCTGACAAAGAAAGGTTCACTTTTGCCGTATTCGGCGAATAAAGAGCAACCGCACTCCAATCGACGATAGTGTGGATTACTTCCTTACTATTTGCCGAGTGACAAACATTCGGTGCTCGCCCTGCCAACCAACAATCTTTTCGACACATCAAAGGATGCGAAGATTCACCAAGCGCATCGGCTGCTCGGAATTGGGCGAGCTGTAGCTCTTTATTTGGTGAATGCCGAATTTTTGGAATAGACTTAGTGCACACAGCGCGGGCGGAGAAGGCTGATCCGTTGAGGGAACAGCGCGAGAGGAACGGATGGATTCGGGCAAGTCGGGTAGGTAGAGCAGGCTAGGCCGACAGTTTGGGCCAAGTGGATGGGACAGAGAGGGCTGGGCCGGCGGAGATACGTAATAGAGTCATGTATACGTAATATGGTCATGTACTAATAACAGGAGAAGCCGAGCGACGTGGCGCAGGGCATACCGCGCTGACTTCACATTCGACAGATCCGGGGTCAATCCTCGTTCCGGCCATCTTGACCGGGGTTTTCGTAATTTCCCCCGGTCATTCAGGCAAATGCAGGGGTGGTTCTACTAAAAGGTCACGACCGTGAAATAGGCGTCGCTGGCCAAATTCTTTAACTAGGGAAAGTCACGAAGGTTACGCAAATTGGAAACATCGCGGGTTCCTGGTTGAGTGACCGGCTAGGAACCCCGGCATCTAACGGTACTGAGGCCAATAGCCTTTAACGGGACACGTAATGGCTATATACGAATTCAAAATTAACAGGGCAACTTCGTCCGGTTTATCAGTGAATGAACAATAAAAAGTCTTCAAGGTGGCTCATAGACAGCGCACTAGCTTCCCGTGGTATGTTCGCAGGTTCGAGTCCCGAGGGGGCAAAAACAGAGTTGTAGCTTTCCATTAAAATTGTCTCAGTTTCTATAGTTGAGTGACAAAGAAAATCTCAGGCACTCGGAGTTTGCTTGTTATGACGCAAAAAATACGTCATGTTCGCAACATATCTCCCTCCCCCCCTCAAGCTTGGTAATTAAACGAAGTCCAGGCATGAGTGACACAGCTGGCTGGCAAAGCCGGACAATCGCCCTAAAATGCCACATACACACATTCAATGAATACTAATTATTAGCAATGATAGAACGAATAGTTCTAGAATTAATTACTTACGAGCGAGCAAGCTTGTATATTAGTTGGTGATCAAATGAATACTTCTGAAATAGCAGAATTTAAAAAGGCCGGAATTTCATTATTTTAGAAGACAGATATTTGATAACGGAAGCTTCTTTACCTCACTCTCAGAAGCAAAGAGGTAGGAGTGGCAAGGGCCCGGGGCAATGCGGGCGGTCATGGGGGGGGGGGTGAGGCGGCCACCGCATCGAGCCAGCGCGACAGCCTCTCGGTCGCTTCCGCCAGCCGACGACTGCGCCGCGCCAGGCGCGTTACGCCGCCTAAAGAGGAAGCCCCGCCTCGTATGTCGTTCTCGCTACAGTAACTCACTCGCTGCCGCTGCCTGTAACGCCATCGCGCCCAGGATACCCCGCCACCTCCCCCGCCCCTCACGCACACACTGAGACTCCGCCAGGCGCGCTGCTCTCTCGCTCCGCAATTTCCCGCTTGCACAAACCTTCATCTTCCTTTGCCTAACAGCGAAACTAAATGAAGTAACATGGAGGTTAAAGTGTGCTTCTCTGCTCTCATTATACCATCGTTTATATTTGTAATGTTTTTTTGCTCTGGTTCGCGTTTTCACATTTTCTTCTCATTGTGTTGCCGTGCGTTTTTTTTTCATGTCTCGTAATATTGCTTTACATTGTGTAATATAAATGAGTACTTTTCTAAGGTGGTTTTGTATTTATACTATGCTTCTTTAGGCGCGATTCTTTGTCGTCTCCTACGATTCACCACTTACTGAATTTATATTCCTGCGAATCGCATATGAACATCAGTCTATTGTTCTCTATTGTTTAATTCATTTGAAATAAAACCATCTATTAAAGTTTGTGAAATTGAGGTTATTCATGAAACCTTTGCTTTTCGTGAATATTTACACTTGTATATCACATGAAAATACCCGTTTTGTTACATTCTCCTAAGTTTGCCACGGATTTAAACTTCACAAGTCCTTTAAACGAATACTCCGCAACAATTCACCATTTAACGACGTACTCTTACATTTCTCGTATCAACTCCTCCTTCCATTCACGCGGAGCCCTGAATGGCGAAAGCGCGCGGCTGTAAAGCTCATCCCTGGCGCTCCGGCAGCCCCAACCCGTCAGTCCACTTGAGCACAAGCCTCACGTCCATAGCGGAGCAGCTCCGCGCGCCTGCCCGTCGGCTGGCGCGGCCCGGCCTCTCGGCGGCCGACGCCCCAACTTCGCTGTAATTAATACTTGGGATGCGTCTCGCCAGCCTGTGGCGAGGGAGACGGGGGCGGGGGCGAGGGCGGGAGGAAGGAGGGGGAGGGGAGGGAGGAGGAGGGAGGGAAGAGCAGAGAGAGACGTGGTGGAGAAATAGAGTTAGAAAGAATTAGATGTGAGAAAGAGAAAAATAAGAGAGTGAGGAGAATAACGTAAATGGTAGTGGGGATTGAGGTGAATAGTGTGAGGGATGAGGAGGAATAAAGGTATGTGCGAGGAGAAAGTCCAGGGGAGATGAACAAGAATGAGGATGTGACGAGGAGAGTATGAAGAATGAAGAAAGAATGTTTGAGTATGAGGGACTGATTACTTGCAGTTCAGGGATGAGTGTCATCGTGAGATGACAGAAGTGGTTGGGCAGTTTGAGCGAGGGTGGGCTGTCGGGGGATGGGTGAGTCGCGGGAGGGGTCGCGTATATCTGGCGTGGCGCGTTTTCCAGACGTGCACACAACAAGAGCGTCCGCGCGCTGCGGCGGCCGCCCCCGCCCCCGCTCCCGCCCGTCGCCCCGGCCCCCGTCTCCCTCGCCACCAGGCTGCGCAGACGCGCATCCCAAGTATTAATTACAGCGAAAGTTGGGGCGTCGGCCGCCGAGAGGCCGGGCCGCCGCCCAGCCGAACGGCAGGCGCGCGGAGCTGCTCCGCTATGGACCGTGAGGCTTGTGCTCAAGTGGACTGGACGGTTGGGGCTTGCCGGAGCGCCAGCGGATGAGCTTTTACAGCCGCGCGCTTTCGCCATTCAGGGCCTCCGCGGTGATGGAAGGCAATGGGATTTGATACCGAGAAATGGAAAGAGTAACCCGTCCGTTAAGATGGTGAATTTGTTGCGGAGTATTCGTTTAAAGATTGTGAAGTTTAAATCCGTGGCAAACTTAGGGGAGAAGATGTAACAAAAAACGGGTATTTCATGTGATAACAAGTGTAAATAATTCACGAAAGCAAAGGTTTCATTGAATAACTCAATTTCACAAACTTTATAGAATGGTTTTTATTTCAAATGAATTAAACAATAGAGAACAATAGGACTGATGTTCATAGCATTCGCCAGGAATATAAATTCAGTAAGTGGTGAATCGTAGGAGCACGACAAAGAAATCGCGCCTAAAGGAAGCCATAGTATAAATACAAAACCACCTAGAAAAGTAACTCATTTATATTTACACAATGTAAAGCAATATTACTGCAGACATGAAAAAAAAACCGCACGCCAACACAAGAGAAGAAAATGTTTGAAAACGCGAACCAGAGCAAAAAACATTACAAATATAAACGATGGTATAATGAGAGCAAGAGAAGCACACTTTAACCTCCATTGTTACTTCATTTTAGTTTCGCTGTTAGGCAAAGGAAGATGGATAGGTTTGTGCAAGCGGGGAATGCGGAGCGAAGAGCAGCGCGCCTGGCGAGTCTCAGTGTGTGCGTGAGGGGCGGGGGAGGTGGCGGGGTATCCTGGGCGCGATTGGGTTACAGGCAGGCGGCAGCGAGTGAGTTTACTGTAGCCTGAGAACGACATACGATGCGCGGGCTTCCTCTTTAAGGCGGCCGTAACGCGCCTGGCGCGGCGCCAAGTCGTCGGCCTGGCGGGAAGCGACCGAGAGCTGTCGCCGCTTGGCCTAAACGATTGCGGTGGGCCGCCTCACCCCCCCCTATGACCGCCCGCATTGCCCGGCCCTTGCCACTCCTACCTCTTTGGCTTTCTGAGAGTGAAGGTAAAGAAGCCTTCCGTTATCAAATTATCTGTTCTTTCTAAAATATATGAAAAATATCCGGCCTTTTTAAATTCTGCTATTTCATGATATATTCATTTGATCACCAACTAATATACAGCTTGCTCGCTCGTAAGTAATTAATTCTAGAAACCTATTCGTTCTATCATTGTAATAATTATGTATTCATGAAATGTGTGTATGTGGGCATTTTAGGGCCGATTGTCCGGCTTTGCCCAGCCAGCCCGGTGTCACTCATGCCTGGACTTCGTTTAATTGACCCAAGTCTTGAGGGGGGGAGCGAGATATGGCGAACATGACGTATATTTTTTGCGTCATAAACAAGCAAAACTTACGCAGTGCCTGGAGATTTTCTTGTGTCACTCAACTATAGAAGACTGAGACCCAATTTGAATGGGAAAGCTACAACCTCTGCTTTTGCCCCCTCGGGACTCGAACCTGCGAACATTACCACGGAAGCTAAGTGCGCTGTCTATGAGCCACCGTGAAGACTTTTTATTGGTCAATCACTGATAAAACCGACCGGAAGTTGCCCTGCTTAATTTTGAATTCGTATATAGCCATTACGTGTCCCGTTAAAAGGCTATTGGGCCCCCAGTACCGTTAGATGCGCGGGCGTTCCTAGCCGCCGTCACTCAACCAGAACCCGCGAATGTTTTCAATTTGGCGTAAACCTTCGTGACTTTCCCTAGGTTTAAAAAGATTTGGCCACGACGCCTATTTGTCACGGTCGTGACCTTTTAGTAGAACCACCCTGCATTTGCCTGAATTGACCTGCGGGAAAATTACGAAAACCCGGTCAAGATGGCCCGGGAACGAGCGGGATTGACCCCGGAATCTGTCGAATGTGAAGTCAGCGCGTATTTGCCCTGCGCCACGTCGCTCGGTCTTCTCCTGTTATTAGTTAACATGACCATATTACGCTATACATGACTCTATTACGTACTCCGCCGGCCCAGCCCTCTCTGTTCCCATCCACTTGGCCCAAAAAACTGTCGGCCCTTAGCCATGCTCTACCCTACCCGACTGCACCGAAATCCATCCGTTCGCTTGCGCGCTTGTTCCCTCCAACGGATCAGCCTTCTCCGCCCTGCGCCTGTTTGTGCACCTAAGTCTATTTCCAAAAAAACTTCGGCATTCACCAAATAAAGAGCTACATAGGCTCTGCCCAATTCCGAGCAGCCGATGCGGCTCTTGCGTGAATCTTCGAATCCTTTATGTGTTTCGAAAAAGATTGTTGGTTGGCAGGCTGAGCACCGAATGTATGTCACTCCGGCAAATAGTAAGGGAAGTAATCCCACACTAAATCCGTCCGGATTGGAGTGCGGTTGCTCTTTAATTTCGCGAATACCGGCCAAAAAGTGGAACCCTTGCTTTGTCAGCCATCGCAGGTTTGCTTTATATCGTGTGATACGAAATTGTTCCTCAAATAACTCTGGACTTGAAAGGATGCTAGGATGTCTTAACACGGACTGTTTTCCCCCATTGTAATATACGCTTGGTTAAATACTGCTTCAGATATCACAGATATATTTTGAACATTTCTACATACACCACACCACACGGCAAACACATTTTATATACATATGCATTATTGTTAGGTATTACTCCACTTAATGGCTTTTCTCTCGCTTTCATGCTCAATGCTCAGTTGCTGACTAGCCCGTTGGTCTTCTCTGTCAAACCATTCCGTGTCTATTGACCAAAATATATTTCACGAATGATAGCGACTTGTGTTGTATCGCGTTTTTCTGTTTAAAGCAAAATTTCTAAATAATTTGACTTTTTTGACCTTTTCCATTGACTAATTCCTTGCTATCATAGTATCGCATGTTTTATTGTCATTAAATATTAAAACGAAAAGTCAATTAAAATGATTGGAACGAAATAGGAAGGGTTGGTAACTTTTACCTGTGCGCAGGACCAGCGACCGTGGGTTTACGATTAACAAAACCGTACCACGCTCCATTCACCGTGCGTGTCCACACTGTTTGTGCAAGGATGGTTCCTCGCCGCTTGGGCAATGCCACTGACCCACTCCATTCCGCCATTGGCTTGCTCACCGCCCCGTAGCCGCGTCCCATTGGCTTATGCTTTCGCCCTCGCCTCGTTAGCGCTGCCCTCCGCCCGCACACTTGAACAGCCCTGCCCCCCCCTTCCTATCGCTTCCCCTGACGCCTGTATGCTCCGCCCCCGCCTCCTGTCCTCTCGTGTCCCTGCTCCCATTACCCCACCGAGTGACGCGAGGAGCCCATCCCCGCCCGCGTCTGTCAGCAAACAGGTCATTCTAGAAGTTCCTATTTTCTCCAAGCCTTTTATTGAATTGCGTCTCCGTTTCTTGTTCATATAGCACGATCAACATCTCTTTTCTGTGCCGGTTCTCCGCCTTTACTATAACCTTCCTTTCTTTTCAGCGTGTCTACTTTCGCCTCCTTCTACCATTATCATTCACGTTTCACTCAAAAATCCCTCCCTCAGTTCCTTTTCTCGTCCTTTCCACCATTTATAACGTCGGCGGTCCCATTTCTTCTTCTAACCCCCAAACCAACACTCCCTCCCATCCCAACCCGCCGGCCACTAAGCATCTTCACCCTTCTGTCCCACATCTCTTCTTCCTCCTTTCCTTCCTCCTTCTCCTCTTCCCTCGTCTGCCAACTCCGCGCCGCAGTTGCTCTGCAGACCTCTCGCGCTAAACGAGCGTCATAAAATCGCCTTGCTGTCAAATAAAAGCAGCGCGCGGACCGGTGGCGCGGGAGGGCCCGGGCCGGGTTTCCCGAGAAAGTGGTGAGCGAGAGCGCGAGTGGGAGGGGTGCGGGTGCGGAGAGCGCGCGGGCAGTCCGGCTCCTCAATTGGGCGCTCTCGCTGCCTCTCTGACGCCCTCTGATTAGTGAAGCGCGAGCCGTCTTCGCCCCTGCCGCGCGCACCTCGTTCTCGCTTTCCGGCGCGCGCGTTTTATGAGGTGGTCGGGCCCGCGCGGAGCACCTGCCACTGCAGCAGATCCGCGTGCCGATGTTTGCCCGCTTAGCCGCCTCACCCCTCGCCTCGCGCTGCCTCGTCCACTCGTGCGTCTGCCCACTCTGTCTCCCTCCCTCCCTCCCTCCCAAATCTCGCTCCCTCCCTCCCTCCCTCCTCCCTACTCGCTCCCTCTCCCCTCCCCACTCCTTCGCTCACCCTCTTCCTCCCACATCCGCTCCCTCGCTCCCTCCCTCCACTCGCTCCCCCCTCCCTCCCTCCTCACTCGCCTCCCTCCCTCCCTTCCCTCCCACTCGCTCCCTCGCCTCCCTCCCTCCCCAACTCCGCTTCCCTCCCACTCGCCTCCCTCCCCTCCCCTTCCCTCCCACTCGCTCCCGCCCTCCCTCCCTATCCCCACTCGCTCTCCCTCCCTCCCTCCCACTCGCTCCCTCCCTCCCGTCCACACTCGCTCCTCCCTTCCCCCACTACGCTCCCTCCTCTCCCTCCCACTCGCTCCCTCCCTCCTCTCCCACTCGCTCCCTCCCTCCCTCCCACTCGCTTCCCTCCCTTCCTCCCACCGCCTCCCTCCCTCCCTCTCCACCGCTCCCTCCCTCCCTCCCTACTCGCTCCCTCCCTCCCTCCCACTCGCTCCCCTCCCCTCCCCCCCCACTCGCTCCCTCCCTCCTCTCCCACTCGCTCCTTCCCTCCCTCTCCACTCGCCTCCCTCCCTCCCTCCCACTCCGCTCCCTCCCTCCTCCCACTCGCCTCCCTCCCTCCCTCCCACTCGCTTTCCCTCCCTCACCTCCCACATCGCTCCCTCCCTCCCTTCTCCACTCGCTCCTCTCCTCCCTCCCACTCCCTCCCTCCCTCCCTCCCAACTCGCTCCTCCCTCCCTCCACTCGCGCTCCCTCCCGCCCTCCCACTCGCTTCCCTCCCTCCCACTCGCCCTCCCTCCCAACTTAGCCCCTCCCTCCCCACCTCGCCTCCTCCCCTCCACTCGCCAACCCCACACCGCCTGCTCACTTGGCCTTGGCTTCATCATCCTGCCTGACCACCCCGCCTATCTGCCACAGCAGACCCACACAGCTACTACACTACATGCTCATCCGCCGCCTGCCTGCGTCTGACCCTGCCATCCCGCTTCTCTGTCCGACCTCCTGGCTGGCATACCCACTTTCCACTCGGCTCTGTTAGCTGCCTGCTCACTCGTCCACGCCCTCCCACTCTGCTCCCACCCCACCCCCCCTCTCCATCGGACTCTAAACATGCCTGCTGCAAAACCTGCATGGTCCATCCCACTCAACCTCGTTCTCCCAATAGACCGCCCCACTCCCACCTAATCCTCCACTCAACGACCCACACAGCTACCGACCGCTCAATCGCCCCAATTCCCTACTCGGAACAGCCCAAGCAGGTCTCGCTCCGCCTCGTGTGTTGCTCCCTCTCGCGCCCTCGCTGCGCCTTTGCCGGTCTCCCAACCCTCCTAAAAACTCGCTCGCCCGTTCCTGGCCCGTATCCCGCTGGGCCGGTGGGCTGGGCGTGGGCTATCGAGCGGAGCACGCGCTTTTTGGTACCATGTACCGGGCAGGCGACGCTTATATACACGCTGTTTTTGTCTTTTTTAACGCAGCTTTCCAAAAATCCTCGCAAAACGAAGGGTAAAAACGGCGCTAAGCACGCGGAAGCGGCGCAGCGGCCGCGCTCGTTGTGTGTGTTCGTATGCGAAGGGATGGGAGCGAAAGCCTGCGCACCAGTGACGTGCTCTTGTGGAGGCATTCGCGGAAGGAGGTGAGCCAAACGCTTACAGCCCCGGATATCATGCGCGAGAATCCATTGTGCTGTCGACGCTGGTAAAGCTACGAAAAAATTCGAAATCACTTCATTCTCTAAAATCAGTTAACGCATAAGCATATATTGATTTGTAGCATTACGTCGAATAGCGTACAAACGACAAGAAATTGTCCGGAGCAAAAATTCATCCCTTTTCCAAAAACGTTTTTTGGTACCGAATAATCAATGGTATGTGTTCATATAAAATATTTTTGATAAAGCCCTCTCGCTAGAACACACATTTTTTAATTGCATTATGTATAGAATATAAAACGTTAATTAATAATAATTAAAGCAAATTTTCTTCTGAACATGTATTTAAAATGTAAATTTGATAATCTAGTAATTCAGGCATCCGCCTAATCGTATGCCAGTATGAGTTCTTGAACAAAAAAAATGATGCTGATTAAATATTCCACCTGAAAGTGAATAGATCTAAAAATTATTTTATGTTTGCGCAATGATTTAATTTTAGTACCCACGCTGGATGGAATGTGTATCTGCATTAAATAATAGTAACAACTTGTTTTGTTAAGAACAGAGCCTGACACCGACTACCACTGGAATTCGGGCGGTTGTGGCAATATCGGCGTTCCAATGAAGACCGTGTTGTGCATCAAGAACCAAATCCCCTAAAAGTAGCCCGAAAGATTTTGCGAGCTTTGAGCCCCCCGTTTGCCAACTGTATGCTCCAAACCGTTTTTGAGAGAAAACTGCGTTCCACAAATAGCGCCTGCATGGTCCCACCATCAAATATGTACGCCAATACATCGGGGAAGATTACCCTCATTCAACAAGGAGAACCAGGGTTGATGTGCGAATGAATATTCCTTTTCATGATTTACTAATTGCCATGTTTTTTTATTATCTCCATTCATAATATATGACTTAGTTGCCCATTTATCTGGCAGCATTTAACGATTACTGTGCAGTACGATTTTGGAAACGTATATTGTTATGCATTGAACAATACTAGTGGGGAGGGGGCGGGCAAAACCACTTACAAATTCATATGCTAGTTTAATTTCAATGAATTCTTTCCGCTTTTAGATATTGTTTGAAACCCCATCGAATTTTTAAAGTGTCCCGTTACCAGCACAATCGCAAATGCATTTTGTGGCGCAAAAACAGAGTGGTGGTGGAACATTACAAATACGAAATTGGTAGCCTGTACGAACGGCAGCCATAGTGCCCGTCATGAAAAGGAAGCACCAGCAGAGGGAGAAGAGAAACATTCGTGTCTACTGAAAAAAAGTAAAGTAAATGACCGGACAAAAAGAAAGCCCAAAAAAAAGAAGCTCTATACTGTCCGCCGGATGTTAGTGAATATAAAACTTGTGAGCTGCTGGTACCACATTCGGATGGTTATTGCTGACTCATGCTAATATTGGGAATTTCTCTTTGGCTTGATCCCACTAGAATTCAATAGATTGTATGTGTCACAAATACGTTGGTCAGCACGGCATCTTTGCAACAACTGAAAAAGGAAAGTTAACCCTTTTAGAGAACTTCTTATTCCCGCGAACATAATAAGAAACTTTGCCCCTAGCCGTCGCGTAGGAGCAGCTGGTGCGAGGCACAACCTGTTCTTCTCCGGCAAACGACCTCCGAGGACAGAGATTAGGCGGGAAGCGCTCCGGCACGCCCCGTTACGCATCCCGCCTCAGCGCCCTCTCACGCCCTCTGCCCGCCCTCCGCCCTCCCAGAGGGCGCGGCGCGGGGCTCTCCCCAAGGGAAGACGCCAACCCGCCCTGTTCCGCGCCCGCGCACCGCCTTCGCCGCTCCCGAACCCTGCGGTAACAGACGCCGCGCCGTTTCCGGCTACGGGCGACCCGCTTGCATAGCGGCCCGACGCGGGACGCTGCCCGCCTTCCCCGCTGGAACCACCGGCTGAGTTGAACTTGAAGAGAGTTAAGCGTTGGAGGTAGGTCGAATTCAACCGCTATCTGGATGAGAATTCTAGCAACCGGCTGCTCGAGCGGTAGTTTCCGTTGGGCTTCCCCAATTAATATCGGCAAAAGCGGAGAAATACCGTAGAAACGGGCCATGGACCGCCGCTCCCGATCTTTTCCTCTCCTGTGACGTTAGCGTCAGCCTTACACCACACGCGTAAATGTCACTTACACTACCACAACATGCCGCGAAGACCAGTCGCGAGCTCCTCCGGTTGGCGACTTAGCCTCTCTCGGAGGCAAGGATACCTGCTGGAAAACTCCCCGCAAGTCCACGTAAAGCCGACGCCGGAATCTCGCTATCCAGCGGTGGAAAAACCAGCGCCACGTCCCGTGATTAAAAACATGTGATACCACAATTAACAAGACTAATGCCCTGCCCAGGTTTGTCGCGCCCTGGAAACCACGAAATAATCCAGAGAAAACGTATTGCATTTCTTTAGATGTATTTGTCACTTCCTTTATCGAAATTTGACATTTCATTACAGATATTCTGGAGGGAGCAAGGGGCGACTATATCAGGGAAACCGATTTCATGGGACTCACAACATTAAGGAAAACACATGTAGGAGATTTGTTGATCAATATTTGAATGATCTACTTCACTACAAATCTCCGTTAAAACGCGAACCTTTCAGTTGGCTATCGTGTTGCCGCGTGCTGACTGTGGAAAAGTAGTGTGCGACGCAGACGCGCTGGGGCGCATTTTAGACCCTTATTGTCAATCGCCGCCAAATTTAATTCTTGTTCTTGCCAGTTCAAACAGATACCACGCGCCGTTAGTTAGTATTGTTTCGAGACGGAAAGTGTGGAGCCAACTTCATTAGCACATTACCCAGAACATTAGCCTTATGTGTCATTTTCGCCCGTTTCGGGTCTCATGGTGCTGCAATTTTTTTTGCCCCCATTTTTCCGGTATAAAAGCTTTCGGAAATTAATTTGCATTGCATTGGCTCACCCGAATGTCTATGTTAACGCGAGGCTCGAAGCGCCTTAAGATTCTCCCTCAACGTTATAAAAGCACAGTCAAGCGATCTGACTGCCTTTTTTGTAACTGCATAAAAACACGTTGGAAATTTAGGCGTTGCTTTCTGATTTCAATAATGTTTTTTTAATGTTATGGCGAGGGAGCCAAGGTCCGAGCAATCCAAGCTCAACCTTGGAAATGCCGTAGCGAGCGTCAAACTAGCTTTATACGTGAATCGAGCTGCGAAGCAAGGGGAGTGGGAGTCCTAGAGGAAGGCCCTTGCTGAAAACCGTAATGTTGGCGCTGTAACATCGTGGCCTCTCTGACCGGCAGGAACGAGAACTAAATTCCTTGCGATTTCAGATGCCTTGCAGTTGCTGAGGAGTCGGCGGGGGGGGGGGGCTGCGGTAACTCGCTCTGGTGGGTTGTGGACGCGTCCGCTCGCAGCTGCCTTCGCTGGCTACCTCCCCTCCGTCCCCCGCCCCAGCGTCTGCTCCACCGCCGCCCGCGCGCGGCGGCAGGTCTATCTGACAGCGCCCGCGGACAGCCACTCTGCAGGGAAACAGGGCGCCACCCCGCCCCCACCCTGCGCCCCCGCCGCCGCCGCCCGCCTTCAGAGTCGAAGCTTCCTTCGCTTCGCCACGCCACCCCCGCCCCCGCGTTTCAGCGAGGCTGTTCCTCCGTTTCTCAACTCCACTTTCATTCCGCTCCCTCATGTGCTGCGCGAATATCGGTGAGAACGTGTGGCCAAGCGACACCCATAATTGACATGAACCAACGTTTGTTAAATACTTGCTATTAGGTATTTTAAAAACCCAAGTGGGTAATCACTAAATTGCGTAGATATTGATGAAAGATAAATTTAATTGAACTGCAAATGGGCATAACTCGCGTAGCAGCTAATTACATAATAAGAGTATAATACATCTAGTTAAGCAAATGTATATAAAAAAATAAAAGAATAAAAATAATAATGATTAAAACTGTCTAATTCATAAACATTTAAAATTACCTTAAAAAAACAAGAAAATATCATTTAATGAAATTAGTATGAAATGTATGATAGTATGAAAGTTAATAGTAAGAAAGTTTATGCCCAGATTAATAATAACAAAAGGAGCATTTAAACCATTGATTATAATTTTCACTTTAATATTTTTATTAGGTTTTTAGATGATCATAAATCTTTTCTACGAAAAATTAGGAATGGGAGCATTCAAGTTAATATTTGTATTGCTTTAATGATAGGTAAACGAAAGTGAATCTTTGAACACACAAAAATTCAAGTTATTCATTTATCAAACGAAATACGTAATGTTTCTCAACGGACGGCGTGTAAACACCCAAAAATTGAAGGAGAAAGAGAAACATGAAAATGATATTAAAAAAAAACAATTAATCTTGCCTCTTTTTTAGAAAGAAGAATTTATTCGTTTGGGGCTGGTTTCTTGTTTTTCTCCCTCGCTTGCCGTCATTAAATATTTTTTTATTACTTTGCAGGACTTTACCTAAACGGCCATGGAACACTTTCGGTTTTTTAAGATTAATTTTTTTAAAAAAAAAACTGATGGTTGTGATTCCAATTTGGCATGTCTTCAATCATTTACTTTTTGCTTTATATTCTAGATCAGGCCCTTTGCTTTATCTTAGTATTAAAATTTAGGCCAAGCGCTTGCCACCTTCGTTGATTGAAAATATTCATTTTTCAAGGATTTCCTTCTTCCGGCCCTCTTATTTTTCTTCCCCTTTTCTAACCAAAACTTTACACTTCCTTTTGCCACCGGAAAGTTTCAGACATTTATTTCGCCTCACTCCCGCTCTTTGGTTTAATGCTCTTTCGATTTTATGACCCATGCTACAACTTTTTCATTCGGATATTATAGTGATATTTTCGGGCAATTGGCTTTTCCAATTTTTCCCCTCTTAATCCCATCACCAGAGAGCATTGCGTATCAATTTTTTCGATTTTACTTGTTGTTCATCTCTCTTTC
>BOPP01000061.1:2343669-2380990 GCA_017312745.1 Gryllus bimaculatus
TCCTCACCCCTCACTCTCTACTCCTCACACCTCACTCTCTCTTCCTCTCACCACTCATCTCACTCTCATTTCCTTACACCCTCACTTTCCCAACCTTCCTCCCTCTCTCCTCATTCTCATTTTACTCCTTATCTCGTCCCTTACGTCCAAACTTCTCACCCACCCCCACCTTATCAATACCCCTCTCACTATTCCATCACCTTTTCATCTCCGTATTCCCTCTCCCTACATCTTCTAATCGACTCGCCCATTCAAACACTCATATACTCATATTAAATCCCGACATCTCTCGTGCCGTTCCCGCTTCCCCTGCGCCGTCACGATCGCCCGCGCGTGCTTCCGCCCGCCCACTCGCCCGCGCGCGCTCTCGCTCGTCCGACGGCGACGGCCGCAAGCGCCCGAGCGTGCGACGTGCTCTTTGCTTTATTAAACCACTCGCGTTTCCATTTCCGCCGCGCCCACGACGCGCGGAATTTTAAGCTCGGACGTATTGCCGCCGCCGCCGCCGACAGAGACGGCGCGGCGGCGAGCGCGAAATGCCGGCGCGGGCGCTTAGCTTGCGAGGGAACGCGCGCGACTTCTGTACCGCTGTCGCGCCAACGCCACCGCCTCCAGCCGCACCAACTCGGCCAAACCAACTCCGTTACTTCCCGTCTTGGGGTAATGGCTTGCTCATTTCCCTTCCACCGCTGGAGTCAGTTTGATCTCTGGTCAATACTTGTGGAATTTGTGGTGGACAAAGCGAGAAGTAGTTTTCGCACGATTCCACTTGGGCGAAAGTATTTCGGAGGGGTTTGAGAGGGAACGCGCATGACTTGTCTACCGCTGTCGCACCAATACCACAGTCTAAAGTTGCACCCTCAGCGCCAATTCGACCACAGCACCTCCATCACCCCGTCTGCCTCATCCGGGGAAGGATTGTGAATTAATGGCTAGCTCGTAGCCCTTCCATCGCAGATGTCCGAATTCGATTCCCGGTCAATATTTGAGGAATTTGTGGTGAACAATGCGAACTCTATTGGAGTTTCTGGGCGATTCTACTTGAGAGAAATGCGGCGCTTGGCAGAGACGTCTCACGACTTCCTTACCACTGTCGCGCCAACACCAACGCTTCGAGCTCCACGCCGCCCCACCACTCCACCACACCACCTCCTTCAGTTTCTCTACCACATTCAGGAAAGGCTCAAGAAGTAAGGGCTAGCTCATACCCTTTCCTCCGCTGAGATGCGAGTTCGATCCCTGATCAATACGTTTGGAATTTGTGGTGAACGATGCGATCTCTCCATAGGTTTTCGCGCAATTCTACCATTTCTTCATCCTACCATTCTTCGACATTCATCTCATGAGTGTTACTCCTATAGCTATTATACACTCATCACATTTCTAATGGGATTCAATGATCTCAGCTGTTGATCCCCTGAAACTGAACAAAAAATTAATAAAAACCACCACCTCAGCTTCAACCATTGTTTCTTCCTCTATCCTTCGCTCCTCCGCCGCCGCCAACTCCTTTTTTTCTTCTTGCCCGCCTCCTTTTACCTTCTAGTCAGATTCTAATTTTGTTTCTATCAACTACTCCCTCTCAAATTATTCGATGCAGCTGCCCATTCATTGGTTCTCTCAGCATTATATACTTTCATGTCTCTTTGTGTGTTCTATCCCTGTTGCAAATGTGCGGAGGCTTCATTTTGCTATTATCATCTGCCTCCGCATGGAATGTTGTGATGATTGACAGGATGCAACCAACAGAAACGTTTTCGATTCGTTGATGGATTGAATTCGCATTACTCCCTCCCCATCTCATTTCAGCCTAGCTCCATAAAGCTATGCATTCCTCGAGCCGTCAGTTTTGCTTCTGCTTCAACTAAACTTCGCTGCATGTGCCTAGAATATATTTGTATGCATATTCTCCATTCCCAACGCAATCTCTCGGAGATACTTTATTCGATGACAAGGCGAAAATAGCGGTGATGCGTTCATTGTTATTAGAACATACAGTATAGGACGACTATGATTAATATGAAATATATAAGTGTATATATTTCTAATTTAAAACTTCAAAATATTTTCAAAGTAAATTAATTTTTGTGTTATTGTCAATTACGAAATGCGAATAATATGCATATTATTTAGGTCATAAAGTTTTAAATTTGGTGATGGCATTTGTGAATATATAAATTGGGCATTGCTGAACAAAAACAGACAAACAAGGAATTCATAATGTATGTGACCTTTACATCAAGAGAAATGGGCTGAAGAAATTGATGGAAAAAGGCGAAGTAATTTCCTAGGTAAATTTTGCCACCCTTTCCTCATGTTTGCCCGAAAATTTAATAAAAATGAATAAAATGTAATTGAATTTTTTTGAAAAGACTAAACGACTAAACGACAATTGAGTAATTAATAATTATTAAAATTCGCTTATTGGTTCGAGTAAATACAGTTTCAAAGAGTTATCAGTTTTGCTTGCTGGACTCAAGTAATTCGCTCATACTTCATAGAGAACTATAAATTAATCCTAGTAATCGAATTGTGCAATCTCAACTTTTCTTGAGACCATCTTATATAGCCATGAATCTTGCCACCAGTATTCCTAGCCTCGAAATGCACGTACGAAAGACACGCACTGCATGTCTGTATGTAGACAATTTTGGATTATATTCGTCATCATATTCCTTTTGTCAGGGTCCAGTAATGAATCATTTTAGTAATGTTCCCTCCGAAATATAGTTTCTTGGTCATCATCCATACTAGGCGATAGACACCTTCTGTGCTCCCAAGTCCTCGACTCCGCCTCACACTACTCCGTTGCGTTCTCTTCTTTCTCCCTTCGCTGTCTTTCCCTTTTACTCTTCCTTTTCTTCTTTCTTCTCCTCCTCTCGCCCCTCCTCCTTTTCCTTCTACCTCTCGTTCTTCTCATTTTCCTTCTCATCGTACTCGTACGTCATCGTTTTTCTCCCCTCCTCTCTCCACTCGACCCCCTCATCCCCCACCAGTCGAAGCGGGACAGGCGCGGCAGTGGTGGTGGCGGAGCGGAGCGGTGCGGAGCACGGCGAGACCCGACGAGGCGGAGGACATTTGAATTCCAGCGCGGCTGCTACTTTACAAAGGCGGCGCCGAGGCGCGTGGCGAGGCGTGGCTGGTGTAGGGGGTGGGGCGCCGCGGAAGGCGTTGGACGTGAAGGAGGCGCCGAATAAGGGTTCCGCCCCCTCCCCCTTCTCTGACTTTCCCTACCCGCCGGCGCATTGCAGCGCTGCGCCTCGCTCCGCGTCCCGAGAGGAAACTACATAAGGGGACGGAGACAAGCGGGGAAAGTCACAGCGGGCGTGTTTGTTGAAGCGATCGGTGATCGTATTGGAGTTTTGTGGAAAGTTTGTATGATCATTGCCATAGTATGTTTTGTGAGGTTTCTGTACTAGAATAAGGAGTTCCTGGTGTGGTTATCAGAATTTTATCAGAGTAATACACTAGGAAACAAGTTGTGACATAATTAATAATATTTGAGATATTTCTGTCTTTATGTTACAAATTAAAAATACATTATTTTTTGCCCTGTTAGAAAATTTCGCGTGATAAAAAGGAAGATCTACAGTATTGATTTATACTTGGAAGTCAAACTCTGTGTACTTCTAGCATAAGGGAACCCGTCGGTTCACATATGAGTAAAAAAATTTCTGAATAGGAATAAAAAATTTGTATAATCCCCAACCACTGTTTGGTACATGATTTTAGTTTCTCATTACGTACCTGATTCTAACGCTGAACATAACAGAATATTTTTTTCATTCCCTTAGAGTAAATAAAGATTGTGTTTTCTACAAATATGTTACCCAAATTCTATAAGGGGTGTATTAAAAATGAAAATGGCTTGAAACCACTGTTTTAGAGTAAAGCGCGAAAAATTTTAGACGTCCAAAGACTGAGAATAGAAGAAAACCGTTTTGGAGAGGCGAAATGCCGAGAGGGTGGACGCCCATAACCGGAGTGGGCGCGGGGACCTGTGCCCTGCGAAAAATCAACGCCGCCGTCCGACTGGAGGCGGTGGCCCGCCGCAAGGCACACATCCGCCTCTGGCGCGGCAAACGAAGCAAGAACGCTCGCCAAACGTCGAAGAACCGAGCACAGCAACGAAACGGACGAGAGAAAAACAGCCAGTTGTACACAAAGGCATAATTAAGATTATTTAAAGTAAGAGGGATAAATCTAATTACAAATTAGAACATCGGTAATACGAAATAATGGATATATAAATTATATTGGCATACAACATCTGTTTCATTAGTGTCAACAAATGAAATAAAAATCTCTGAAATATGAGGGCGCCGGGCTAATAGGTCAACCCGTAGCACTCTACTCCCTATTGATATTGTAGACAAATATATCCAATTCTATAAAGAAAACATAAAAACTTTCTCTGTGAGGTTCATCAGCTGCTCTATGCCCCTTGCCAAATTTTCATCCAAGTGGGTAGTACGACGACAATGTAGATGAATATTAACTTAGAATTATCCCATTTGTATCCCAAACCGAACCGATGGGAAACCGAATGGAGTGGGCATAGTATCGTTCAAGAGCCTGATATGCATCTTGTTCTACATGGGAAAACGTCCCTCTTTTTCTCTAGAGTAATATTGCCATCTCCAGTGGAAGGAAACGTATGGTTGATGAAATTAAATTCACTTAATAATTAGTGGAATTACAGTTTGTTTATTATCTCTAAATAAGAATTAAATCGCGTAGTGTTCGTTTTGACAGTACACGGCGAGAGCCATCCCTTACAGAGATATAACGGCGGCCGGTGCTGTGGCGGCTGGCGGGTGCTGCGTGTTCGCGAACAATTTGGAGGAGCTTTGGCCGGGGGTGGGCGGGCCCCGCGGGAAGAGACCGCGCAGCCGGCCCGCGCCGCCGCCGTCGCGGGGGCGAAATACGGCGCGGCCGCCGCAGGAGTCCAGCTGCGCCGGCGGCTGCCGCGACGAGGCCGCGCGGGGGGCGGCCGGAAGCGGACGACCGCTGGCGGACGGCCAGGCAGAGGCAGACGCCGTCGATACACAACTCGCGCCTCCCGCCCGCAGAGAGTGAGACACCTTCCACCACAACCCCACCACGACCACACCTCTCGGCCTGTCCCGACGGCCCTGTCGTCTCCGTCGGCCCCGTAGGGTAATCTGACAGTCTGAGTTTAGTTCACCAGTACCACACAACTAAAACACAACCCCACTAAACCACTCGCGTCCTCTGCCCGCAGAGGCGCCACCACACCCCCGTCCCCACCACCCCTCTCGGCCTGTTCCGTCGGCCCTGTCGTCTCCGTCGGCCCCGTTGGGTCATCTGGCCGCCTGAGTTCATTTCAGAGCCAGTGCCATCGTCTCTGCAGCTTTTCTGGCCGGGAGACGCTAGCGTTAGTCTTGAGAGTGTCGGATTTTCAATACCAGCTGTGTAGCTGAGTCAAATTCAGCCACTTTCTGGAGGAGAGTTCTAGCGGCCGGCTGCTCTGATCAGAACTTTTCCGTGGTATCTCCGATCAATAACAGGTGGATACCAGAGCAGTTACCTCACAAATGGGCCACGAATAAGACTCTATTGTTTCTTCCTCGACCTTGCCCTATCATCTTCTATTACACACATACACGCGGGTGGACGAAGTTGCATACATTACACTACCACGCTTGTCGGGAGACCTGTCGGTAGTTTTAAGATATTGCCCCGCTAGGGGAGATAATTGGAGGGAGAAACCCCTCCGCAACTCAACGTATCCAGTGGAGAAGGGATCATCGCCACTTCCCGGGATAAAACATTCACTGCATTGGCGGGACCAACGATCATAGCAGTTTATTTATATAAATATCAATCAATCGGTTCATTTTTCTCGTCTTCCTCCGCCTTCCTCCTGTCCCCACCATTCCCCGCATTCCCCGTTGCTTTCACGCACCCGATGGTTCCGTCGACCTTATCGCTTACGTTGTCCAGATTGCTTCATCGAGATCTTATTTCTGAAAAATGCGAATGTGTGACGATCTTGACTGAGGCGCACAGCTTTCTAACGCCAGAAAAGAGATTAGGAACGGCAAGGACGATCACGATCCAAAGGGAGATAAAGCAAAACTAACTGTAAGGAAGGCTGGGACAGGGCCGAGATGTCGACTTCTGGTTAGGGAAATATCGCAAAACTCAATAAAGTACCAGAGACAAAGTACGGCAAAAAATAGTATTTAAATATATAAATATATCTGCATGAATTACTTCACATGCACAAGTCAATGGAATAAAACGGCACTCCATATTGTCCAAGTGAATTTAAGCTTGACGGTATGGTGAATTAACTGTAACGTAATAAAACAATTACCATTCAATACTTGTTCCTCATAAATAGGAATTCCCATCTTTTCATTTTTACATTATACCTTCCTTCAATGAAAATGAAGGTTCACTGTATTTTAACAACAAATTAAATTCCCAGACGGTATTTATATTATTTATGTTTTGTTTTGTTTGAAAAGAAAATGACGCTTTGTTTGTTTAAAGTATATTGCCAAATTCCCATCAAGTGCCAATAAATTACCGTTAGTAACGATGAGTGCAATGTAGTCTCATCATGCATCATTTTGCAGGATTTGGCCAGTGTTCTTATCTATTAATTATCCTCCAGACAGTGTTAAATTTATAACGGCTGACGCTCCATTGCGCCCCAACGCCCATCTCGTAGCACTTCCACGTTCCCATCATGCAATGCGGTGCCCCCGGCGCTTATCGCGCCCGCAACGCCGCCTGGGCTTGTAGCCGTAAACGCGGCGAACATCTACCCCAGCGTTGGAGGGCTCTTCGGAAAGCCACCGGGAACAGGAGTACCCATGAAGACGCCTGTTCAGCGCAGCAAGGGCGGCGACCACGTCGGCCTCCAGAGCTGTCACAGTGTACAAGTCGTAAAATATTTGCGAGCAGGGCGTCGTTTCAGAGACTCCGTGTACGCTCTGTGTACGCCAATTACACAAGTCGTAACTACCGTATTTACATCTTATCAGATGATTTATTTCGTTTTGAGAGAATAACAGTTTTATAGCCATGCCTTTTTGATTTTGTATTTAATAGAATGTCTGTTCCTTTGCTAATTCTGAATAGGTCAATATCTAAAATAGCTTTTTTTCTATATTACTATCTTCTCGCACTTGATTTTCTTGGAGCCGGCTTGTCATGTTTTAACTGCGTGATTTGCTCAAAACAATAATGAATGTCCTCAAAATTTGACTTAAATGTTTTTAAGAAATGGCCTTGTGATGGGCCCCTTAATGCAAAGCGTTAGATTGGCCTTTGGAATCTAACTTTTTAGAAGCCCTACTTGAATTATGAAACAGGCTCGACTGAGTGCAATACACACTCACGAAATAAAATATTCAGTTATTTTTTCTGATTATTATATCTAACACGTTGGCCCGATCCCCCTCTCTAATTTTCTGTATCCCCTCTCACATTTTCTCTCTCCCCTCACATTTTTTCGTTTTTCTCTCCTCTCTCTCTCTCTCTCTCTCTCTCTCTCTCTCTCTCTCTCTCTCTCTTTCTCTCAACATATTAAATCATATATATTTACTTTCTGGACAAATTCTTATGGAAAATTCCTTGTTTAAAAATGCTTTTGAATTTCCCTTGTACTGTTAACTGTACTTTTTAATTAGCATCATAAATTTACATTCTTCTATGAGTGATCTCCTGTTTACTGTTCAGCAGTATGTAATGCAATTATTTCACAATGAGAAATAACTCGCAAAATCAGACGTGGTAAAGCAAGAGTATGAACCATTATATTTTCAATGGCCTTAACCGAAACAGCAGGTCATAAAATTTTCTCTCTCAGCAAACAAATGACAAATCGTTTCCCGGAGTATTTTGTCACCTCCAGCGAAGGTTTTTAGGTGTATGGATCCAGCGCAATGCAGTATCCACATCCACTTCCGCCACTGTGTCAAGTTAAACGAACCTCATAAAATGATTCCCGTCACTGTAATAAAAGTCCGGGTAGCCCGTGCTCTGTTTAATGCGACGGAAAACTGTCACGTCTGTGCGCGGGCACTGGGTTATCACTGCTCTCCCCGAGCGCCCTGCCGCGGCATTACCTCTCACGCGCCTGCCCCCATCCCCAGACCGCGTCTGCCTCCCTCTGCCACCACCACTTCCAGCACGACTCTCGCCCCCCTTTCCCGCTCCCCCTCGCTCTTATCGCTGATAACCTCCGCTCCCGCCCCTCGCACCTGCTCCCGCCCTAGCTCGCACTCCCCGTCAGTTCGGGTCCACTTTCTCATCCCACTTCCTCCCCCTTTTCGGTCACCCACCCATCCCACTCTCGCCCACGCCCATTCCCACTTCCCCTCCCGCCATGTTCCCGCCCTGTTCATCCCCCGCTTCCCATCACGTGCCCACCCCGTGCCCGAACTCACTACCATTTCCTCTCCTGCATTCCGTCCTCACTCCCACCAACCTAAACTCCCGCACTCAATCCCACTGGCGGACTCCGCTCCCGCCTCCATTTCCGCCACCATACCCCCGTCTCCCCGCTACTCTCGAACGTTCCATTGCTCACGTCCCTGTCCCAGGCTTAATTGTCTGCTCGCTACCGGCCGCTGTTTACAAATCGAACTCGCGCAAGCGTGCTTTCCCGTCTGTCCGCTCCGCCTACGGCACTATCTTCCCCTGCCTCATAGACTTTGTGTTTTTCAGCCATTTCTTTCTTTCGCCTTCCAACAGCATTTTCTTCCTCGTTAAACAGTACTTCCTTACAAACGCTAAACGCGGCTTCCATTCATACTGTTTTATTCGGTTGTCTCCTCGGTGTAAGATGTCTGCTGCCATGCCCATCTTTTCACCTGCACACTATTACTCCTTGCACATCACCATTAGAACCGTGGTGAACCTCAACTCCCTGGAGATTTCCTTTAGAACCATGGTAAATTGTCAACTTAACTCCACTAGCATCGCCAATCCACAAAGGAGCAGCGGAAGCAGGAATGCGTTTTCACGGGCATCGCTTCTAGACCACACGCTCTCTTCGTTATTCTCTGCCACGCGGCGCCTTTCTCCGTCGTTTCTACCGCAGACCTCCGAACCGCGCAACACGTCACCGATCGTATGATGCCCCCGACACGGGGTGTGCCACAAAAAGTGCTGTTTACGACGCATCACGGCCCAGAAAATGTCTGTGGCATCTATGTGGCCACTTCTTCCCCTCAGCTCTCTCTTCTTCCTCTCTTCTTTTTCTTCTCTATCGTGCTTTCACTGACGAAGCTGGACTTCTCGGCTTGAAGTATCGTGCGCGACCCGGTAGCAACCCGTGTGTTCAGAGCTGCTCTGAGCAGTGTCACTTGGACCACAGTTATGAACAGACCTATCTTATACTTACCGCCCTTTACATCTCAACTTCCCATATAAACCCAACTCACTCCCTCAAATTCCTCACCACATGGATTCCACTACCACACCACACACGCTACGTTCAAACCTCTTCTTGCCCCCCAGGCAGTCCCTTCTCGTTTCATCACACTCTGCTCTACCAGCGCCTCCATTTCTCCACTTCCACTTCACCCCACTCTCCGCCATGTATCTCTCACTCCCGCCTCCGCTTCCCAGCCCGGGCTCACCTCCCGGCGCCAGTAATTGATTAGAGGCCTGTAAAGTAATTGCCGCCGCCGCAAAACACTGGGCAGCGCGGCCGGCGGGCGCGGCGGGGGCGGGCTGCTGCTGCCCGGACGCTGCGCCGCTGTTGGCTGCCTCATCAAGGATGAGTGCCCGCTGGCGCGACTGTGCGTTATTTACATCACTATCGTACCTATATGAGTGATTACTATGATTCACAAACACGCAAATGTTCTAGGAGAGGTCCCAATCAAATAGTTAAATCATAATCGCATAATCAAAATAAATTATCAAAATTAAATAATCATCAACAAAATAATTTTATCTTAGAACCAGAATTATTTCAGGTTATCTCGTAAATTATGCTGATAGCAAATTAAACATTACAGAATTTTTTTTCGAATGGATGTTTGCTCAAGAGAAATTAGCTACTATTATTCTCGCATTAGTGAAATGTACCCCTAGCTCCATAAAATACCGAAAACTTTCAGAATTATGTAACTGACGATGTACGAAACAGAGCCCATGTCTTACACCCATGCTTCTATAAAGTAATTGTGTTCCTCGTCTGATAAATATTTCACAAAAGTTATCATAAATATTTATATTTGAGAGTGCTTTATCTCAGCAGTTCTGAGAAGAAAGAATGATGACGAATATTCTATTTGTACAAAACTCAAAACTGTATAATTGCTTTTGTTGCTAATTGCTAAAGTATTACAACGCTTGTAATATGAATGAGAAAATTTCAAAACGCTATTGCAGCGAATGACCATTATACTCGTTTGTATTTTTGTTCCAAAATCAGTAACAAGTTTTATTAATGCTTTGTTGATTCACAAACCTTCAACAATAGACGTGTTAGAAGACAGTCCTATCACCGCGAACTTCCTGTTTCTGACCGTTATTGTCCATATGTTGACATCATTTCCATAAGTTTGTAGATTTTGTAAAGTTAAGTTCTGTAATGTTACGTTAGTGTTATCTACCACCAAGTTCTCACACTTAATTGCAGAATTATTAATAAATCTAATCTAATCTAATCTAAACTAATCCTTTCTACGTGATATTCGGACAGTTCTACACAGGGTGGGTGAAAAGCAGATGGGATGTGATGTGAAAGAGTTGCACGTGGTATACATAACAAGGTGGTCGTTTACTCTCTCTTCTTTGTCACTTTCTAACGTTATTAAACATTCTTCTTGTTTATTAATTATTGATGCAATGAATCACGAGTGATCCCATTGCTAGGAATGGCGTTTATCATACCTAACTGTATTAATTATTGAAAAGATGTATTCATTTGTAAGAAATATATAAGTGCAAAAGAGATTAATAAATAGTCATTAATTGAATTGTTACATTCTTACGGCGTACAAATTGAGACGTACAAAAACAATATAAATCTTGAAAAACTACGACTATAATTTTGTTCATATTAGAGAGCTAAAAATGTGTACTCATTGTCAACGTTTGATTTACAATAACATTATAATTATGTTTGTAGAACAATATTTTTAAATTTCACATGCACGACTCGACAAAATTAGTGACTTACGAAAGGAAAACAATGAAACAAATGGACAGGTTCTCAAGCCTGTATGATTTCCTTACCCATCTTCAGTTGAGCGGATTTTCTGTTTAAAAAATTCTTAAAGTATTTCGTAGGGGAATTATTATAATTCACAAGTAATACAACGCACTACTATTTATTTATATATTATTTCGCCTACATTATTTTCCATCACCCTACCATCGCCTGTCTCTGACAGTCTGCGAGGCGAGCCACTGCACTTGCACCTACGATTAAGTGCACAACTGTGTGTATGGATACGTGTTTACTCGTACACGCGTGAGTTTCCTTTGCGAAGCAATGCTCCGCTGTTCCGTGTCAGAGTTGTATTTGTTCCGGTGAAGAGAAGAGGACAAGAGTGCACTCGAGTGGAGGTGGAGGACGCGCAGACGCTCCGTGAGGACTGAGGGGCGAACACGACAGGTTGCTGGAGCGTCACTGAATGCGGGGCGAGGGGGGGGGGATGGGAGATGTGCGAGCGGTGTGGGAATCTGGTGCGCGCCCGCAACGGAGAATACTCTCAGATGGGCTGACAAAAGCAGGGGAAGCCGAGGGGGCAGAAGTGTCACAACCAGATATGTTTCACAAAAGACAGGAGCTGACACGTGAAACAAGAATACGTGAGAGAGGTGCGTGGAGATGATTTTTTTCGGAAAGAATGGTATCGATCCTTGTCCACATTTTACTTTCTACTCTTTTTAATGTAGTATAAAGTTTCTTATGCGTTAAATACAGAAATAGGCAAGGATCGAGTATTTAATGAGCTTACTTTGATTGTGAGGAACACACAAAGATGCAGTGGGAAAAGATATGACTGTGAGAAATAAAGATGAGCAAATCATTCTAAAGCGTAGCTAAGTTAAGAAGGCAGAGAAAATGAGAAGAAAAGAAACAAACTAATTAAAAGCTGTATATGGTAATCTACGCTTTTCCACATTATCTCAAAAGCAATAAAAGTGTGAATCAGATTATGAAACAATCAAAAATGTATTTTCGTGCGTATCTGACCTTTTTCATTCAAGAAATGCAAAAGAAAGCGAACAGGGCAATAAATGAGAAGCGATGAAGTCCCCGGCGAGATGAGAAACAACAATGAGACGCAGGGTGAAGCCGGGAGCAGTGGGCTGAACATCGTCATAAAGCGCGGGAGGCGAGATGGAATTTGGCAAGTGCCGGAAGAGGGCGCCAGGGCTTCAGACGCTGACGCGGAAGGCGGAGGCCCGCAGACGCCGCGCCGGCGAGTTTTCATAATGACGCCCTGCGACAGCGTCTCTTACCAAAACCGCCAACGGCCCCAACCTCCCACACGACCCGACCCGACCCGCTCCGCCCCGTACCAGCCCCGGCCGCTGCCGCACCGTTTCCCGCCCCTCGCTCCCCCGTGCCGCTTTATGTCCCCTTGCACGCCCTGTTGCCACCCTCTTTCGATTTGTTGCAGCAGCGTCTCCCACTCAACGTTCCACCTCCTCCTCCACCTCTTCTTCCACCTCCTATCACTCGAACCCCTTTTAGAAACTTCCCTCCACCTCCGTAACCTGCCCTGCCTGCCTTCCCCATTCTCTCTTCCCGCATTCCCGATTCCTTCGTGTTTATTCGCTAGCCTCGCCCTTCCTCTGCCACCATTCTCGATTCCCCGCAGCAAGTCCCTACGTCTCCGCTGCGCCGCCCACCTTCCTTTCGCCCTCTGCCACCACCATCCTTCCATTCATTGCAATAGCTCCCTATTCGCCGTCGTCCCCGCCGCCGCGTCAGTCGAGCCACCTCCCTCACTGTGCTCTTCCTCCAGAAAATCCCTACCCGTCACCGCCTCCCTCCCATTCGCTCCCTTACCACCGATCTTTCTATAGTAGCTCCCTTCACGCCACCACACGGCCCCATATCTGTTCCCTCGAGCCTTGCCACCCATCTCCCGAATCCCCGCAGCAAATCCCTATTCGCCGCCTCCACTGCGCTTCACCGCGCTTGCCGTCGCCTCCATTGCTCGCCGTCGTAGAGGTCGGCGTCATCTATCACCGCCCTTTCTTATCCATCTCTACTCGCACTTTACGTTACCCTCCCTTTGCTGTCGCCATCTTCTGACTCCACTCACTGCTGACAACCTCGTCTATTGCTGCCTGCTCACCTGCAGCCGTCATCACCACCACCTAAACATGGTCGGTGTTGAAAACACGATCACCGCTGATAATCCTCGCCCTCGCCCTCGCCCTCGCCCTCGCCCCCGCCGCCTATCTCACTCGCCCCAGCCCCCGCCCTCTCCCCCGCCTCCGCCTCCACTTCTGCCACAGCCTGCTCCTCGGCCTGCGCCCCTGCCTTTGCCCCTGCCTTTGCCAGTCGTAAGGCCCACGTCCCCATCCCTTCCGTATGCAAAGCCCCCGACGCCGTCGCTACCGCTGTTCCCGCATGTCTGACGCGTTTCCTCAGCCGCCGCCCAGAATTAAATTTCTGGCGCCCGCGTCGCGTTTTCGACGCGCGCCTCTTCTCAACATCGCCCTCTCTCCGCTCACCCCTCACCCCTCACCCCTCAACCCTCCTTCCACCCAAGGCTAAGGTGACGCCCTCGCGCCCTGCTATTCATCTATGCACTGAGCAGCGCTGCAGCCATGACGCCCTGCGTTGAGTTCCCTGTCAAATGGATTGCTGCTTGATCGTACGTGCTTCGACATCTGACAGTAAAACACAGACAACTGTTTCTGAATCATTTTTTGGTAATCCATTGGCTTTATGCTTACAATTAAATAAATGAGCTGAATATATTTGCGTACAATAATTATTATTTTCAGCCAGCGAATTTCCTTCACAATAACTAGTACTGCGTGAGTGAAGAAATTGCTTGATAGCAATAATTCTGTACAATTTATATTAAAAATATTGTTACCCAGTCATCAGAAATAACTAATTTTTCTTTGAAAGGAGAACTTATACGACGTCTTTTGATGCAACTCATTTATTTCGTGTTCTTAACCAACGGTTATTATTCTAAACTGAAGGTTACGTGCGCCTTTGCTTCCTACGTTTGTTAACGAAATGTCGAAATAACAGAACAGTATTACGGTAATGATTTTATTAATTATTTTCAAAGATTACCCTCATTACATAATGGATTTAACCTCAAAATATTTTAACGCTACATCGCATTGCGATTATGCTATTTCTTTTAATCCTTACGTAGTTCGTTTTCAGAAGTCATTGCCATGAGTGCTAAGCCGTTGTAGATGTTCCTTGCTCTGCTTCTGCCGCAGTCGTTAGCGTCAGCCGGAGGTGGTGTACGTTTCTTGCCAACAGAGCTCTTCTTGCTCAGTTTGCGACAGCAACGCCAGGCGCGACATGGCATTCCCGAGGACATATTTTTGCAGCAGTTTGTCAGGCGGTCTTGCTCGCTTCTTTGGCGCAATGACAATCACGGGGGCGTCGAGGAGACAAATAATTTGCGCGTTAAAGATCGCGCAAATTGCTTTTAGCTAGTCTCTGTTAAGATAGTCTCTATTAGGAACTGTTTGAATTCATGAATGATAAATAAATATTATGAATTCATAAAAAAGCGAATTAGTTAACTTAAATTTTTCAGAGAGATATAGGAATGAAAGCTAAGTAGCAGCGAAATAAATACTTAATAAACATTCCTTCAATGTTAATTTCTTCAAAACGTATATGAATATTTAATATTATATTGAGGACTGCTGTTCTTACGAAACGATGATACTATGCCAATGAATACTTGCATTACGCCAACAATCAAACTTAGAGGCATTACATTTACAACATTTTTTGTTACGATTGTTATATTACGTATTTTATTGTTGTACTAAAGGGAGTTTTTGCGCATGGGCGCTAAAAGATAAGCGGACCCGGCTATTGTCACGTGACGCCTGCAACACTAATCATGGTCTCTGTAGCAAACATAAACGCATTAACTGGGCTCGGTTCGCTAAACAAGGTTTCATGACGTGAACCGAATCTGTTTCAATTTATACTTGTTTTGGGTTTCTAGTACACTATGAAATCTCGACAGCGGTTTTCTGCATCATGATGTATATCATTCAATAAAGTGTTGGCTTCCATTCTATGAGGATGGAAGCCAGTGAGGAGGAATATTGAAATTCTTGTGGTTACGTCAAATAGGGAAGCCCTTTACAGTAAGCAAGCAAGAACAAGCAATTCAACGTTCCAAATTTTACAGACTGTAATTCCAGGTCGATTTGGTTCTAAAATTTTGTGCAGAATTGCATTTCCTACTTCGTCCATATCAATATTTCCAAGTACACATGCCCTAATTAATTCTTCCAGAACAGGAAGTAACACATCCAGAGAATAAAAATCAGTAAACCTGTAGTCACACTTTGCAAGCGCTTCTCGGTGTTCTTTTTCCCGTAAACAAATGATTACGATGTGAATAATCGGTGTAGGAAATCGAAAACACTGTATACAAAATGGTAAAATCGATAAACGAAATCAAAACGAGCCAAATTTCTGTGTAACCTATTACTGTAGCTACAAAAGGTCAGCACCTTATAAACATAAGCGTAAGCGTTGGGTTAAAAACTCTTTGAGCTTCACACAAGATTTGACATTACGATATTTATAACCGTTACCGTTAGCATGCTGGATTTAATTAAAAAACTCTGTTATACTGTTTTTTGTCTTCTAGTCGTGTTATAGATGGTTTCTACTTCAAATCGTTTAGTGCATTATGGAGAAGACTATCTTAATTCATGTATTAACTTTCTAGTTCCGGCAATTTGAAGTGGTTCGGGTAACAAGGGTCCTATTTTTATCAGCTCTTGTTTTTAGCGCTAATCGCTGAATGTAATATTTTGTGAGATCATTCAACGATTCTCTGTGACACAAAAGGTTTCAATTTTGCAGAGCAGTTTAGCATATGATCTGTGATATGCAGATAAATGAAACGCTTTCATATTGGCATTAACTCTGAACATATTTTTGGATATGAGCATCATGAAACTCATTATCCGTTTTAGTCCATTTTCACAACTTCACATACAACTCATTTCACAGTTTACTTGAAACAATTCTCTAATTAGAAGAGCTACATTAATATTTGAAAATATGCTTACTTTTAATTCATTTCGCAAAAAACGCAAGAATTGTCTAAATACGATTGTTATTAATGTTTAAACTTACGTTCATTAAAATATGTTCTCGCTTATCCTCCTTTACAATGCAAGAATGTCTCGATCTACCTTTACAACCCGCAAAAAAAGACGTTTGAGAGTGTAAGATGCATTCCCAATAAATGAAAGGGAGCACTTGTTCCAAATACGTTTCAAAATTCGTTCAATAAAAGCTATATTCATACACATATGTCTAGTAATCTCTTAATGGAACGAATATATAGCTGTGAATTTAAAGATAAAATACTGTTGTCAATCCGGATGGATTTCAGACCTTGAAGGGCAAAAAATGTAATTCTCACTCAGAGAGCTTACGCCGTTAATAGGATACATTCATTTTAGATCTGTTGGTTTATAAAAATGAATTGAAGTTAAATGTCAATTATGACATCAGCTAGAAATTAGTTTTGGGCAGAAAATCTAAAAAATAATGACAGTGTAATACTATACCATGATAATCAGATTCATGATATAATAATCGGCACAAAATATCAAATTTAGTGATTAGGAATTAGCGTTAGTGATTGAAATGCAACAGCTCTTAGCTTGAAATCACCGACCATGTAATATTTATCCTATGAGCGCGTGGAAAGCGTCCCTTGACGCACATTGCGTGGATGATGGCCATAGAAGCTGCGTTACTACAGGTTGGTAGTCACCCTGTAGTAACACAGGACACAAAATAGTCGATCGTCTCGTGTCAAATGCTCTCAAAATATATGTTTCAAAGTCGCAGGGCCTCGAGTTTCTTCAAATCTATTGGGGAATATCAATTTTGGAGGAAATCATCTGAATAGCTTACGACCACGCGCCAGCGACACAAATGCTGTCAGTCCAAACCCAGAGGAGGACTTCTGCAAGAGCAGAGCAGTTGTCCAACCGTGGGGAGGGCTGCGTACTTCTTGTTCATAAAAATAAAATGTTCATAAAAACTGGCTATTTATTAAAAATACACGTACAACAGTCATCGGCGCGAGATAAGTCAATTAAAAGAGAAATAATGTTCTAAGGAATTTGATCACACTAAACCTTTTCACTCGGCTTACTCCTATGAGTTGACCTTACGCGACAAATTATGTTTTATCTGTAGCTAGAAACGTCCAATATTTTCACAGAACTTAGTGTTAAAATTCGAATCATGTGACGATATTTTGTCAAATAGTTTTGAAAATATACTGTTGTGCTGATATTTTTTTAATAGGTCTTCTTTACAAATTGTTGTTAAAAGTCCATATGTTTGAATATTAACAGTGGAAATGAATTCTGTTAATCACGAAGAACAGAATACTCGCAGTTCAATGAAGACATGAGGATAAACGTAGATTGAATAAATCATGTTGTGTCAAAGGTCCTCTGATGTAATTTTATACATTATTAGTAAATTATACAAACTAAAATAAACACTTTTCATCGTAAATAAGCTAATGATCTCGTAAATAGAAGCAGAGTAAAACAATAAAAACCGGTGACGTCCGTGGGAACATTAATATTTCTGAACCCTCTTCATTTGTTTACAATTCTTTCCTTCCATTTAGGAAATTGTATCGATAAAGGAATGAGAAATACGTTTTTTTAACTAATTTTTTTTCTTGTCTCGGTAAAAACACATTTTCTAATATAAAGATATAAACAGTATTATAATAAAATGCTTTTAAGAAAAATTTAACTACTACTTTGAGCTTTTGAATTTTTCATAATACATCGCAGTGATTCACGGCATACTTAATGATTCAGTATGTTCTGAATACATTCATTTTTAACTCTCAACTTTGACGGTGGATCTGGATATTAGCGCCTTGCCGGAAAGCCTTCTGTGAAAGCCTGTTGCCCCGAGAGCGGCCTTTGTTTCTCGCGGAGGGCGTAGCACGGGGGGTGAGTGGGGACGGGTGCGGGAGGAGTGCTGAGAGCGTTGGCCGATCGCTCAATTATCGAGAAGGCGCCCAAGTGACCCGAGGGCCCTCAGTTTGCGATGGGGCCCGCCCACCTGGGCCCGTGCCAGCGCCCGCCTCCTCGCCCGCCCCGCCCCGCCCCCCCCGCACCCACGCCCGTTATTCCCGGAATCAGAGGAAAAAGGCCGACCGCGCCGGGAGGCGCTGCCTCCGTGAAAGCGTTGCCTCAACGGCGCCGAGAAAAGGTTCTGCAGACGAAGAGCGGCTGCCAAGCGCTGGCGCAGTGCAACGTTCGCCCTTTCGTCATAAACGAAACATCAAACAGGACACCGGCTGAGGAAACTCTGGCATCAAGAGATGTCCAGCGTTATCCGTGCCTCCGATCAGGGAGTACAAACGTTCCAGTACCGACCGGCAGTATTTTCGACATTAGCTGATCATTGCCACTGTTGGAGGAGATTCTAGCGCAAGTTGCTTTGATTGGTAAAGTTTATCTGTGATTTCTTCCAATCAAATATCATGGAGAATGCCGGAGCAGTACACCCTAACAAACGGCCAAGACCGGCGCCAGAAACTTTCTTTTCCCCTTTTTTGTGTATCCTCACCCTGACACATGCATACCCGACAGTTACATTGCTGCTACACATCACGTATCGAGACTAGTTGGTGCTTTAGACCTTTCCCGACATGACGTGCTCCGCTGGTTGAGTACCTGGAACGAGAAAACCTGCGAAGCGACGTGTCGCCGTTCGTATAATGTTTAGAAGGGCCGGATTCTCGCCAGCTAGCGAGGGGAAACAAACACCGTAGGGCTCCGCGTGTTTAAAACAATGACGACACGTACGGAGCTGAATGATGATGATAGTTTCGCGTTCGAAACAGAAAATAGTCAATCGTCTTCGGTCAAATGTTTCAAAATATGTGGTTTCAAAAGTCGCAGGGCATCGAGAGTTCTTAAATCTATGGAAATAATCAATTTGGAGGAAATGATCTGAATAGTTTAGAGAGCGCCGTCCGAATTGATCACCGACGACGGACAGATATTATCGTCAATCGTTTCTCTGTTTCAAATGATCCACAAAACATGATTCTGAGTACACAAGGAGTTAAAGCGAAGTAATTTTTTACGTGACAGAAATAGTTATTCACTTTTGCGTTTCGCAATCCGCATCAAAGATTTTTCTGTAGAAAAATAGCCTATTTCCGCCACACAATTGCAATACTTTTTTATTACTTATATAATAAGGGTTCGAAAGCTAATTAAAAAAAAGCGTCCTATAACATATGTGATCGTAGCGACTGGACAAAACACTAGTAATAGATCACAGAAGAAAAGAAAAAGCATCGTAAATGTAGGATTAAAACGAAGCAAAATACCCTGCTTCGTAGACTTTTGCGAAAAAAGGCAATCGATCCGTTAAGAAACGATAGTATATCAGCCTTAACCTTCTAAACTATTGGAAAAGTGGCGAGGAGAAGACAGAGAAATGCAGGGAGCAGGAATTGGACTGAAGTTGGGCGAGAGCGGACCGGGCATCGACAGGCGTTGTCGAGCGACGAGCCGATCAGCGTAGTTGGAATGACTGCGCGCGGCAGCGGGGGCGGGCGGGGGCGGGAGCGGGCGGGGGGCGGGGGGGGGGGGCGGCGTGTAAGGAAAAACAGCGCGAAGGGGCGCCTCGCCGCTGAGCGATCGCGGGGGGGGCGTGGCGGGCGGGCGGGCGGAAGCAGGCACCCGCGCGCCGTTCCGGAAACGAAGCCCTGGAGTCGGACCGATAGCGGCGGCCGCGGGAGTTGATGTTTAATTGCTGATCCGTCTGCGCCGGAAATCCCCCGCAGCAGAGGCACGCGCACGTCCTCCTTCTCCGTCTGCCGCGTCGACCCCCCGCCGCTCCGCCTCGCCCCGCCACGCCTCGCCCCACCTGCCCTCGCCCCCTTCGCTCACGGAACACAGTAGGCCGGATTTGTCTTGGGCACACTAGTCACATTTCTGGTTCAAATGTTAGTGTTAGTGCTTTACTCATTACTGTTATTAGTACTGTATACTCACATAATTTTAAAAGAACTCTTTTATTTTATAAAATACATGTGTGACGTGCCGAGATATATCAATTCATATGCCCATGTTTTTCTCAACAATACTTACCAAAATAATTCCGTTTATCAATTTTCAGGGCATGGATTTCTACTTTGAAATGCTCCATACGGAAAACATTGGACAAAATTGTAAAGAATGGTTAAAAATTATGAAATAAAAATTTTATTCCCAAAAATAAATATCATGGGCTTCTGTGTTGAACAAAAAAAATTATCTTTATTTATCTATATAAACAAGAAAAATTGGGGAAAAACATAACAAGAAACTATATTATTATTATTATTATTATTATTATTATTATTATTATTATTATTATTATTATTATTATTTTGAATAATTATTCCAATCTGTTTAAGGCCTTCTTTATTTTTCCTTGCACTAATCACACTGTTCTCTCTTTCAATTTATGATATCAATCCATATTGACTTGTCTTGTTTCCTTCTTAGATGTTCCTGATTTATTATGTAAGCTTCCTCTTCGAATTTTACTGCACAATTCAACTTACTGAAGTTCCCAGGCCACTTCTTGTCGAAAATATCATTATATTACATAACTTCTATTATTAAAATATTAGTTCCTTAGTTACTAACAAACATCCAAAACGTCCTCTCTCGAACAGTTTTTTTTTTCTCATCTCTCTTTCAATGCCTTCGTCTTCTTTTCCTTTTCAATTTGCATCGTCTCTCCATTTTTTTCTTCTCGCCAACCAATGTCCAAGAGGTGTACTCATACATGAAATATGATATATTACACATGGAAACACATTAAAAGCAAAATAGAGTGAGGTCACGGATTCAAATATTCATATTTAAAAAATGTAACTTACCCGAAACAATGTCTCTGTAGACTACACGCAGAGCATAGTCATGAGTATGCTTTTTTTTCCAATTTCAGTGGTTTACAATTCCTTCCAGTTACATCTTTACATAAACGATATACACAAGAAACGGCTGTTTAGGCTGCACGTACTGACGAAACATAATTTTGTCTATTTTTTATCTATGCCAATGTTAACTGGAACCGATGCCTATCTTCCAGTGACTAAGACATTCCTGAACAAAATATAAAAGTTTGCAACGCAGGTTCGAGCGACGTACATTGCGTTGCTTGAATGATTGTTTAATACCGAACATATTATGACAAAGTTTATTGTCAGATGCTAGGATTTTCATTGTAATATCCAATTTATTCCTTAGCCATTGACGTGTATGATGCAAAAAACATGCTAGCAATTTCTTTAAAAAAATACTAGATCTGGAATATGTTTTCTTTCAATCTTCGAAATATCAAAGTACACGTACATTGCACATTATTATTATTATTATTATTATTATTATTATTATTATTATTATTATTATTACTATTGTTGTTAATATTATTGTTAATATTAAAAATCAAACTAGAAAAAGGATGCAATTGCAATGCTGAAAGACTACAAGGTTGGTAAGATTGAGTGTATTAAAAATCTCGTCATTTGATTTATTTTCTTTCGGTTTGGCCCACTGTGCACGGCGGCGGCCGCGGCGCGCGCCAGCGCCCTCCACCGGCCGCCCCTCGCTTGGGATTTCGCGCACGTGCTCTTTTCTCATGCGGCTGGACTCATGGTTCAAACCGGTTCGTGTGACGCATCGCCTCGGTTTGCAAACTTCGCACTTTTTTTATCGTCAAGCAAAGGCTATAAATGCAAACGGGCAAAGAAATGGTGGAATCGCGCTTTTAAGTAACGAAGCAGTACAGGGAGTGCAACGGTTCTGGAAAGCAAATGATGACGGGACAAAAAAAGCACAGGAACTTCTGGGTACTATTATGTAGTGAGACAAAATTGGTTCGAGAGTAACGTCAAGTATCGCTATATCATTTTCTGTCTATAGTAAATCCTACAATTGAGTCTGTTGGAGATAGTTATAAGCCACTATTTAGAGTTTTTCAAGATGACCATGACACAATAATCTATGAGCAACTCCTCTTCAGTATTATAGATATCTATTTTGCAGCCATGTGTTAAGATACTCTTCGACTGTCTTAATTCTCTACTGATTTGCATAAATTTGCCAAACATTTTATTTAAGTATAAGAGTATTTTAAAACAGTATGAATGATCCTTCTGATGTTTTCTCACTGAACCCATCAAATATGAAATATATTTTTATCTTTTTAAGAAGTGACTCTTGAAAATTTTTAAAACAGATCTGTAGCCCATAGAGAAATAGTAATTAACGTAACTAGTTGATATATAATTGTATAATTGCATAATTCATAGATTTAATTTCATTCCTTAATTAAAATGTCATTTTTAATCATTAAGCATTTCAGTATTTTTACCGCTCCCCAAAAGTAAATGAGTTTGTGCCATTGCATTAGTAAGTAATATAACTATATATGCTAATTTCTTGCCTTCTTATGGTTAGTAGTTACTGAATCATGAGCTACGTCAGTCTGTTAAATTGAGTATTCATTGAATCTGCATTCAACTCCCTAAGGCCAGCTACATCCTTCGAAAGTTGGAAAGTCATTTCCAACGTTTTGAAGAATATATTTTTTCTTAGTAGACCAGAGTTCCCATATTCTGTGGTTCATGCTTCTTGGTTATTTTATAATTCATAAATAATTTTTCTCTTGTCACTATGTCAATATAAGTACGTTTGGTAGTTGTAAATCTGGGATGGCAGTTGAGTCGCATTTCTTGTGTCGCGCAATCCTTTTATCCTGCGTCCAGGAATGTGGAAGAGGAAGGGAAACGATGTGGCTCCTATTGCACGGCTTTATGTACCTGGTGACCTTAAGACACCCAAAACTTGGGCACCTATGGCTATTAATCTCATCCCTCTCCCCTGGAATATGTCCCTAAGTTCTGCAATCAAGATTAACGCAACAAAGCGCCCACTAGTCATCTTATTTCGCCATCCGGGGGGGGGAGTGTAACCTGGAAAGTACAACTGGGGCTTCCCATCTTTCATATTGGTCGAGTGAGAGATGCACATCCCGGAATTGGCGAACCTTTTCAACTTTCTGTAAGTGAAAATCCATAATCAGGATCTAACTAGGAGCTACGCGTCCGAAATTCTGACTCCCACCCATCTTCCCTCTCGGCCCTTGCACCACTCTCCTACACCTACCCAGACGCACTCGCCCAGAAGCGTGGCATAGGTGCCACAGAGAAACATATTATTTGTTATTAAAAGCTGTTAAAACAGTGTGACGTATGTGTGAGAAGGACAGTTTTCCACTAGAGCTATGGTATTCCTATCCCCACTCTTTTATTATACTTAAGTTGAATTGTGAATACAGATAGCAAGAAGCGGTTTTAGCAAAAAATGAACACGAAATGCTAAGGAAACCGGGTGATCGTTTCTAATATGAAATCCCCAAGACAGGTCATTTAGAATAAGTATTAATCTCAATCACTGGGTACATGTCCCTGAAATCTGGGATCTTGATTAAACGCTACAAAGCGCCAAGTCTCGGACCTCCCAACCGCGGAGTTTTGGAATCTGTGAGGGGCACCCGGAGAGGGGGCATATAGGACCTATCCAGTTTTCATTTTGGTTCGGTGAGAAATGTACACTCCAGGATCGGCAATCCTTAAATTTCCTTGAGTGAAGATCGAAAATCACGACAAAGCCGAGATTCAATTTGGATCAATTTCCCTACTATGCGCGTGTGCCCCTCTCCTGCCCCTCATACACACACACGCGCGCGCACGCACGCACGCACGCACGCACGCACGCACACACATACACACCTTGTCCCTAGTGGAACGGGTACCTAGGGCACTTATATTTCAACGTCAAAAACTGTTAAAACGGTGTGTGACCCGTACACTTTTTTAGAGCTCCGGAATTGCTATCCCCACTCTTTTATTACATTAAGTTGAATTATGAATACTGATAGCATGGAGCGTGTTCGGCAAAATGTGAACATGGCTACTTCTCTCCCCGGAAGCCGGGTGATTGTTTCCTGTTTGCTGACGGGGCTGGAACTGACCCGTTGTCCACCCCTGTCGTGGATGTGAGGGGCAGCGAAAAAGGAACGGGTGCTGAGAAGAGCAAAGCGAATGTCATCTGTAGGGGCGCCGCCCGCACAGTGCCCTCTGGCGGGGATCGCCGGCCGGCCAGGGAAATTGCAATCGCGCCGGTCAGAGCAGCTTCGGCGCCTGCGGCCCTCGCCGGCAGCGGCGGGTGTGGAAAAGGGACGGTGGCGGGAAAAGGGGCGGGGCGGGGCCGGGGCCGGGTTGGAGGAGGAAGCAGTGGCGAAGGCGGGATCGGTGGTGGAAGTGGAGGCGGTGGGGGAGGTGGTGAAATTAAGGCGTAGGCGTTTGCGTGCTACGTGGAAGTGGAGCGGGGGAAGATGGAGGAGCGGTGCGGAAGTTGCGGAGAGGGAATGAGGGTTGATGGGGAGTGCGTGGAGTGTGGAGAGGGGACCGTGCGCGGGAATGGGGCCGGGACACTGGGTTGAGGTGCAGGCGGGGCGAAGTCAGGAATCGGAAGGGGAGCTGGCAAAGTAAAGCGTAGGCGTTGTGGGGACGTGACGGGGGTGCGGGGGGGAAGATGGCGGGGTGTGGAAGGTTGCGCGGAAAGGAGGGTAAGGTTGTTGGTGGAAGTGGCAGGGGGAGACAGAACGGAACGGTACGTGTATGTGCGGAAGAGAGGCGAACGGCATGCCAAAATGCGGAATGTGTGGGGGGAGGTGGCGGTGGTAGAGACAGTGGCGGAGGAAGTGGGGGTGGAAGGAGGTTGCGGAAAACGAAGTGGAGGCGGTGATGGAGACAGGGGCAGTTGAGGGCAGAGATCGAGGTGGCAATGAGGCAAGTTGGGCATGACAGAATAAAGGGAAAGTCGGTGGAGGGGGGATAAGAGAAAGGAAATGAACGCATTGAGTGGTGGCGTCGTTTGGAGAAGGATAGGGCGGGAGCACAGTGACCAAAGATGTTGAGGATGCCGAGTCAGTACTAGCTATGACGGAGCACGAACACAGGGGAACGTTTAACATTACCCGAAGCCTCCTGCTTTACCATTCTCACTGGAACCTCCACCTCTGAGGACTATGCAACTGCCTTCTTACTGTAACTTCCAGAATGAAAAATTGAAAAAAACAACAACTAACGAATCGTATTTTCAACCGTGCCTACGGAAAAGGAAAAAAAGTATCAATTCTGCTATCGTAGCTTTAAAAATTGGCATCCCATATCACAAGATGTCATTCTCTTAAAATACAGCTTTATGTAATTTTTCATTGCAGGATATGCGGAACTCGTAAAACGCCATTGTCAATGCCACCTGGTGTTGCATTTGATGCACCGTAAATCCACGCAAGATAATAATGTGTTTGTGTTCGTTCATCTTTCACAAGTGAAGTGCATTGCCCTTCTTCTTCCACACGTGAAAAGTTTGTCATGAGTTCAGGTTGTAAACTCGTATACATTGGTGAGAGTACTTGTTACCTTTCCTGTCTAGTAGTTGAAGTATCAAAACTGTGTGTAAACTAATGCAAGTCTACGTGTTTCCCAACGCAGTTAACAATACGATTATTAAAATAGCACAGGTAACGTTGACGGCTTGTTAAGTATGAGTTATTAAAAGTTAGTTAAACTAGTTTTCCCTCAAGAAAAATTGGTAACTTGTTATGACTTCATTGAAGTTGTAAAGTGACTTGTATCGACTTAAGTCATTAAATATCAAGAAATGAAACTTTGGTCATTTATAATTATGTGAAAGATTTAAGAAAATGTAATCTACTTTTTACAGTAATGGCTGTTGGTCTACGAGTCAGGAAGTTTATCGCGCTTGAGTTACCTCATCACTTTTAGACAATGCGAGGCAGAATTTAATAAAATTATGTATTAATATTTAATGTACATTCCATGATTTAAGACGTTTTCTCTTCTTACAGGTTAGTGAAAGTATCCTATGCCCTCACCAAAGAAGTGAGTTCAACTGCTAATTCATTTTGTTTTGAAGTGCGGAAATGCTCAACTACCCACATACTAGGAAACACTTCCTATCATTTTGAGACAAAGAACAAGAGATCAAAAATATATAGTTTGTTAGGAATAAAAAATTTGAAAATGACTGCAATGTAGGTATCCGGTTCGACTGCGAATTAATGTTATTTGTTGAATATTCTCAACAACAATCACAATTATAAAATATATTTCAAGAGATGTGTCATTTTGTTTCGAATTATCTTTAGGTTCAAACAGGCGAACACCCTTTGCTTCCGGAAGGTTTTGATACATTCAACATTGCACATGAAAGTCGTTATGAAGGTAATATATACTCTCCTCTCACGACTATGGTCCTATTCGCCATCTTGAGTTTTCTTTTATTTGCATATGCCGATTTACCTTACCGTAAGTTAGGTAGCAGTGTTCCAATACTTCCTAGAGAATAGATATTTCTGTAGAGGATGTTGGTTCATCCCTTGTGTTCTGGACTGTCTGCCTGACAGCATATGCACGTTGAATGCATTGAAACGAAATGTGGGTCGAACTGGTTACTTGTTACAAATTTTGGATATTGTTTTAATGTATAAAAGGATGAAGTTTAGTCTTCCGTTAAATGAAATTTATTGAAAATTAGTGAGGCAATTAACTCACCATTGCAGTATCATTTACGCATTTTGGTAAACACAAGATCTTATTATGTTGAAGAATGTATTGTAATTTCTAAACTGTATATGACTAGACAGAGTAATGTCAACAAATTCTATACTGAATTACGAGCTAAAAGCAGACGACAAGCATAAAAGGTAGTTGATTATTTTTGTGAAGACTCTCTTAGGTCAGATGTCGTCCACTGGATCAGAGAATAATTCCCTCTTTAATTAATACCTCTTTGATTAAACTACACGTACTCCAAGAGCAAAATATAATTCCCACGCGATGTCCCGCGTTCTAGTTTGGTAATGATATAATAATTACTGGTATTTCGTCGCATTTATTGGGAGAAATTGGCACAATTTATTGTTGATGGTTTGTCGTAGAACTGTTCTAGTTTTGCCTTAGAACATAGTTCACTCATGTCTATTATGTACTGACAATAGTAACAGCGAAGCAAATGCTATGTAATGTAAAACTAGCTGGTCTATACTTTTTGAACAATCAAACCACGAACATTGTATTTCCAAAGTTCAGCCTTGTAATATTAGTTAATTTATTTGAAGAATTAAATTCATTCAATTCAATAATGTTATCTATCAAATATATTCTTATGAATATTTTCATTTTGATTAGAATTATCTTGTTTATCAGCTCTATATAGTTTAGATGTCTTTGCTGTGTATCCTAGCTTCCTTTGAAGTTTAATATCTCTTCATATCTGAAAGAAAGATCTGCTCAACCTAATTTTGAAATACAGAATATTGAATTGCAATCTAAAGAAAATTAAAATGTTTTCATCATTCCTTCTCACCAAAACAAGTTATTCAATGAGATTACTCTCAATTCTAGAATTTTCATGTTAAAATATTTTTTCTCTTCCTTCTCTTCAGTTAAGAGTATAGTGACTGAAGACCACCAAGTCATGTGTATCAAACACTGTAAATGTTTCAATGAAAATTATTTATATTTAAAAATCTGTACACGTACATGCCTGTTTGTAGGATTTGTATTAGACACGATCTTTTCATGTAATCCTATGAAACAAGGACAAAAGGAGTGTAGGCGTTACAAAACTTGCGATATTAATATGTAAAGAATCGACAGCGGTATTTCATGGAAGGTAGTTGGTAACGGATAAGGACCGTCTAGTACAGCGAGAGAAATGTCTTGAAGAGAAAACGGCTTTAATGTGGCGACAAAAACATTCTAACCTCTACTTATGCTTAATCGGTAGTTTAAATTTAAGGCTACGAGAACTATAGTGTTCCCAATGATTTTATGGATTTTATAGTTCAATTGTTCATTTTTTCATGCTTATTTCTGATTGTCAACATAACTGAATCAGTTTTATGAAAAAGGCCAAAAATGGCTTGAAGTTTTGGTCGACGATGTTTGAAGAGATTCCTTAAATACACTATCCACGAGATGCTCTTACCTTCAAATTAGAAATCATTTATCAAAAAACAGGATTTTCTCATCTTTACACATGCGTTCTGTCATTACATATGGATTCACTTTATTCTATATTCTCATATATGGAATTTCAAAATATGTTTTCATCTCCATCATTTCATCTCTTGTCGGTTGCTTACCAGCCCTGCGGAGGCAGCAGTCGTTCTGCCTGCGAGATTTTCATCTCAAGCTAAGGAGTCGTCATTTTTTGCAGAATGTTTTCTACGTCCTGGAATTTTGCGTCTTTTACAAAAAGCTGTTTTCGAAGGCTTTGTTGAACCCGTTTCCAGCCTGTTATCCCTCTCATTCAACTTTGTTTATGGACTCTTCCCTCGTAGCTTTACATCGTTTTGTAAAGGAGTCACTCCTTTGAAAATGGGTTTCCATTGTGCAATACGAACTTCTATTCATTCGATCGCACATTATAATGGAGGTTTTTTTGATTCCTGCTCTGTGGAAAAAGCAGATAAACTACAAACTCATCGTGACTCGTAATTCTGGCGGGAAAACAACTCCAAAATTTCATTATGAACCTATTCAGCGCACAATCATCATTAAACTGCAAATAGCAGTAAATGTGTCTGTGAGCTTAACTCTCTTGCGGCGGACTGTGGTAAATAAACTAGTAGATCAAACGCTGACAATTCGCAATAAACCAGCTTTGACGTTTGAATATGTCAATGTTATCAGACCAAAGCTTCTATTCACAACAAATGTAATTACTCATTGCTGACAGTGAAAATTGGGAATGATGAAATATTTAATTGGGAAGAACATTTCAAAGAAAATAATTTTTCTTACTTTGTGTTTTCCTTAAAATCTAGCAATATTGATATACTTCATCCAATCACTTCTCCACTATTTATAAAAATTACATTCACTTCTCTGGAAATAGTCTAACTTTGGTTATTTTATAGTCAAAGGATTGCTTTTAAAAAGTAATGGACTGACGTATGACTATCGCAATGATGTGCATGTTCAAGTTTGAAGGTGTTTGCCAAGGCCAATACCTATGTACCCGCATATACAAGTAATGAGGCGAATAGATACTTAAATTAGGTTCGAGATTTGTGAATAAAAAGGAGAATTCTGACTAACAAGGACTGCTAACAAGTGGCCGGCGGCTTAATGAAGATTGTAAGACGTACTTAATGGGTAGCAGAATGGAAGGAGACAGGCAGGGACAGGCGGAAACAGTCCAAGACAGAATGAAGGCGCTCTGAATGAAAATGAGGGACGTTTTAAAAGGAAACAATTTAAGTGGATTTTAGAGAGAGGAAACAAATTTAGAGGAGATAATTCTTAGGTGTTAAATAATTGAGATTAGAACTGCAAAGAAACAGCACTTTGAAAGAAAGTAAAAAACGGTGAAACATTTTAGAGAGACTTTACTAAGCTCTAAACCTGTGAGAGTTACAAGCAAAACGTGAGTGTTTTACAATTAATTAAAGAATACCCGGAAAAGAAAGGCAGGAAAAGTATATCTTTTACGCATTTCCAGCTAATTTACATTAAATCAAACATTATTTCTCGCATAGTTATTAATATATCTTTTCGATTACCTTTTTACATTTCACGTTAATTAGCTTTAAATCGTTTGTGCTATTATGCGATTTTTGAAGAATCACATAAGTAGAGCCATTAATGACCAATCGGTATACATTTAAATAAAACACTTACCTACACAGACTTTCCCTGTTATCATCTTTTATAAATATCTTTAAAGACATGTTTCTTCTGAACATTCCATCCAAGTTGGTCTGCCTCGAGCAGCACTCTTGAGGTCTCCTAAGTGTTGTCCACCTTTAGTCTCTATCAACACCATAACTTTTTCACTACATTTTTCATCTTAACTTTTCCCTTCCATTACTATTTCATCACCTCTTGATACTCTTGAGGACATGAGAATGATAGTACATGAGATTCAGAACTTACTCGTATTCGAAAAAAAAAGTGCAGGAATTTGATTGTTTAGTGATTTGGGGAGGGGGAATATGCTAAGGTCATTAGATCAGTGAGTGTAGTGCATGTTCTTTATCGCGGTAATTGCGATGATCTTCCCCCACTGGATGGCGAGATCCGGCACCGACCTTCGCCTTGCGGGGTTTTTCCCAACAAGGTATTTTCCACGAGCGGTGCACCGCTCCTACCGGTACAAGCTCTTAATCATCCCGACTGGTCTCCCGACGTGTTTATTAGTATAGCGCACGTATTTGTGAGTAAGGAGTGAGGATAGGACAAGGAAGAGAAAGGAATGCGTCCATGGCCCGTTACTGCTCCAGCACTCTCCTGGTACTGATTGGAGAAACCACAGAAAACTGGCAATTAGAGCAGCCTGCCGCGAGAATTCTCCTCCGGACAGTGATGGAATTCGACCTGCCTAGTGCAGAAAATTCGACGTATCCCTCCGGGCCCAAGACGAGTCCTTGAGGTGCACCGCGCTCCAATTGCAAATCCTCCGGAAGCCGACGAGCAGCGGAGGACACGGTGTCTGGAAGCGCCGGCGCCGGCAGCGGCGCGGAGATTGTGGAGGGCTATGTTTATGCAATGGCCAATTATGGCCCTTGACGCCCTTGGGTCCGACGGCCTCCAGCGCCGTGGGCGAAGGGCGGTCCTGAGGGCCTCACTGCTGATGAATCCTTGGAGGCGCCGCTCTGCATGACAAGAGCTCGCGGCCTCCGAGTACTCTGGGGAAATGCAGTTTCCTAAGCAATTTCGTCTCCATTTCTCGCAAATTTCTTCTCGATTCTAAGAATTCATATATTTCAAAAAATAACTTAATTTTTATCTTTAATCAACAGTTGTTTACCAAATAAGTATCGTGTGATTTATATACTAATTCGCGAAGAGAAAACTTTGCACCCCATTTGCAAAACATTGCACGGATGAGTTAGATTTGGCATAGTTACTCTTTATATGAAGAAAGAATGCTGAAAACTAAACTTTGTATACAATATGAGTTACAATATATTTAATTAAATAAAGTACTCGTATATATCGTAAAGATGCAACACGCTTCAGCACACTACTGTCGGGCGTAATTCGAATACGATGTGTTCTAAAGCCTCGGAAGATTTTCTGTGTCCCTTCGGGACTCAGGTTTTCTATTTCTGTCTTCTAATCTACAAAAAATTAATTTGAGAAGTTTCATTTCAATCTTAGCGTTTAAGAGAAAGATACTCTACTCTATGCTTTCATTTGTTTACGTGAAAAACACATTGTTAACAGTGTGTTGACTTTTGGAGCACTTCGCTGTGTTCAGTTTCCGTTGCTTCTTCCACCCATGCGGGAGAAAGAGAATGCAACTGATCCCTCAGTTGGCGCGTAATTCATATTCGAAATAAGGGGCTAAAATAATACAAAAAAACGTTATTGGGTTAAAGCTGGCCCTGCTCTAAAAAAACTTCATTTAATACTTTAAATTATCATTTAAGAATAGAATATATGTTTATAAATAATTCTATTTTATTATCCTTTGAAGGCAAAAATGTGCGAAATTTTCGCGTGGTTTCAGTTAGTCATATTGCAAAACGAGATTGGAAGTTTATCAAATGAGGCAGTTATGCCGAGTTGTATAATACTTTCTCTACTGTTGAAAGATTCCAATACACTTTCATTTTCGTTTAAATTTGGCTCTTCATCCAACGGAATGTGACTGAGTGTTGATGTCAATAAGAGGCTATGGATTATTACAATATTAGTGACAACAATTACTTTCCATTACGAATCTGAGCATTGTTGTTAAGTTAGCCATGGATTATAACTCTTGAGATCTAATAACTCTTCTTACAAAACTGATCAGTTTCTTTAAGTGTGACGTGAGCCACAACAGCAACTATACCAGGTTACAAATTCTCGAAAGAGGAATTAAGAAGCGAAAATTAAATGAGGAAATAAATGTCAGGCCACTCTATATACGCAACGCTAAAGCCTGGGTGCGAGATGATATTTTTTGAATGTTTTGAAATAGTGCTTGTACCACATAAAAAAGATAAAAAAAAACTCTCTCCGACAAGTAAATTTTTTTCAAAGACATAATCTATTCTATCAACATTAAAGAATACTTGCGATAAATTGTTTAAAATTAATTTTAAACAACTGAGTAATATTAAACTTTTTGAATCTAGTACAGCCATGTTTTTTTTATTTCAGTTGCCCAAAGGAATTCGTGCAAAATTTTGTTGAAATGATTCCATGCATTTCATAATTTGCTGGAAAACATATATTTTTTCTATATTAAGACTCTTTTCGGCAAAATATTACACTTGGAATAAGATTGCACTATTCCGCGTAAATAATAAACTACAATCATACATATTATGAAAGATATTCAAATATAAAAGTAATTGTAAATAGTAGATTTAATCTATGTATTGTTCATAATTAATTACAATGTTATGTTCCCAAAGCAAAGATAATTGTCATCCATAGTAAAACATCATGAATGTTAAACATATTTTAGCAGAAATGCACTTTTAACTAATATATTAGTGCATATATGTTAATCAAAGATTTCTTTGTTAAACATTTCTAATTGTTCGATTAAACATTCCTAAAATACTTTAAAAATACTATACGCCTTCTGGTAAAAGTGATTAAAATCGGGAAGAGTCCGTTGCTTTCATTACATTATTCATTATATCTTTCGTTTAGAATATATAACAGGTTGTGTACGCTACATTAAGTAGTGCTGCTATTTGATACGGTAGTTTACATTTGAACATTCTTATCAAAACCCTAGATGAGTAAAATACCTGAATTGTTCAAACGTTACTTTAAAATGCATTTTCGTCAGCTTTTGGAATTGATTACTGGAAATTACTAACCCATCTGTTTATTTGCGCAGCTGTTTGCTGAGTACATTTTCACATAAATATTTTCTCGATAAAGAGTGTTTCCGAAGTCGTCTTCCAAAAGTATCCATTAAAAGAAAATAGTTTAAAATCTTAATATTCATGGTTTCGTTAAAGATTTTTTCTGTAAGTTTTTGTAAATCAAGCATATAAACAATGCTTGAGAATTATCGATTAAAAGAATCTAGATTTTCTCTCATGAACTTTTTTCAGAACCGTTTGATTTTTAAACTACCAAAATGAATAAGAATATACGTCACTCATTGTTCAAACAATCCGCAAATATTGGATTTGTGTTGACACAGCAATGTTGCCTTAATCCTATATCAGAGGTTCATGTTTCGCGTCCATGTTTTTTAAACTTTAATCCATACGTTCTAAATCAGCATTAGAAACATTAAATGCAGCGAGTTTTCATGTTTTTGTTCCATTTTCAGTTTTTGTTCCGTTGAATACTAGTCAGACCTTTTTGTCATAAAGTTTGAGGTGTAAACAACCACCAAACATTGTGCTTTTAATCTTTCCACAATAAAAGCGTTTAAACCAAAAATCGATTCATACGAGAGCCGCAAAACAAGGAGTGAGGTATTATCCCGTGCGCATGTGCGACTGTTTACGAATTGGGAGAGCATTTTGATTTACTGCAAATGGAAATACTGTCAGTCGCAGAAAGTCTAGTAAAGATATCCTCTGAAAAAGTTACGAACCTTGATTCATATTTTCCTATAAATTACTCTGAAAAATTCGTTTCCTGTGGGCTTGTGGTCATGACCGCAACCATTACCTGGATTTGTGAGTTTGAGAGTTGGCTATAGGCCAACTTTAACATGATAAATACGGTTCTTTTCTTTATGTCCTGGTAGTTTAAAAATAATTTCTTTCCCTAAAAGTTGAAGAATTGAAATTTGAACGAACAAAATTTATCTTAATTGAGTAGGTAGATGAAAGCACAATTTTCTAGACTATTAAAACAATCTCTTTCTGACATTCCCAAGCTATTTCTTGTTTTTCATGAGAATGAAGAATAGAAGCTGATGTTTGATGTTACTATTTCCTTTGACTTAACATTGAACAAAGTATTAACGAACCTTAATCGACATTCTTTGAAGTCATAAACGCTAAACCTCATATAACAGTTATATTAATTATTTCAAACTCTTAAAACCTCGTCAGTCGTGTGAAATTATGTTCTTCTGTATAACGGCTACATATTTAACAGAAATCATGAATATTGAGATACCAAGGAGCTTGTGTAGATACAAAACACATTTTCTGTGGTAAGTGACCTCAAAAGAGCTGCTTACGAGCCACAAGAAGCTTGAAAACAGAATTAGGTTTTTGCGGGTCACCATAGCCTGTTGGTCCAATCTCGCGGCAGAAGCCAGCGAGAAGCGGCCCTCAGCCTTGCAAATCATTGCTGCTTAACAATAGGACAGCAATTTCCTTTCTACCTAGAAGGGCGAACCCGTCATTTTCACGGGTACGAGATTTTTTTAGCGAAAATCAATGCAATCGTTCGGATTTTAACTGCATTTTCTGCATTGTTAAAGACTTATTGTTGCGCTAAAGTGTTTCATACATATGTAACAATGGATGTCTGTAACAATATATATAATTATTATTTAACAAGCATAAAATGGTTTTCATTTTTATCTTGTGAAGTTCTTGATTATCAGTAAATTTTAATTAAACGGCCTTCGAGCTCTTATTGGCTCTGCCCCGTCCTCTGAAGAGAAATTTTGAAAACATCTTGAACATCAATGTCTGTTTAGAAAATTGGAAGTGTAATTTCGATGTATACGATAACTATCACATAACTTTGAAGAACAGGTTCCATTAGAAATGAATATCTACATTCAATATTAAATTGAAGGAAATAGCCGCATAGTAGAATTTCTACGATTTTTTAAAATTCAGAGTTCAATGAAAATAAAAAATGAGTCTCTTTTAAGTGTTCTTTGCTATATTTGAGGAAAAAGTATAATCAAAAGATTGGAGATATTTTTGAGAAAATTAAAAAATTTGTTGAAGCATCGTATAAAGTACTCCTAGAAATCAAAATATGTTTCAAATTCACAGGCTCTGCAATTCTTTCACATCGATCGGGGAATATCAATGTTGGAGAAAATGACCTGAACGTTTAGGAGCTAGTGTTGACGGACGGACGGACGGACGGACGGACGAACGAACGGACATTTTACTGTAAACCAATTTTTACGTTTTATTGGCCCAAGAAACGTGGATTTTTACTATAGAGTAAGTTAGAAGTAATTTACTATATATAGGAAATAGGTTTATCAACTTTTCTTTATCGCATGAAGGGGCTTTGAGTTTTTCCGAAGAAAAAATTGCCACTTTCTTCTGCAGCGTTACATTACTTGACTATGAAAATACGCAGTATGCATTAATGTTTCAATTCAGTGTTTCAGAATTATTTAGTTTTCTGATTGTAATAAAATGTTTTGGTTGTACAGCAGATAATTATTAGTATTTCTAGTATTATTGAACAATTCATATGCTCCTGCATTATTAAATTCTATGGGTTTAGTTAATTATGTACAAGAAAACAAATATCAAGTATCTAGTCCTCCAATCATTACTTTCGTAAGTGTAGTCGATGTTATATACCGGGAGTTGGCGTCCCTCCCCGATGGATAATGAGATCTGGTACTGGCTTAGTACACATCAGCTTGTGGGGGTTCTTTCTTCGGGTATCGGAGCCAGCGTAATACCGCCCCAAACGGGACACCAGAAGTTTCCGATTGGTCTCCCGATATGTGAGGTAGTGTAGAGTATGTAAGTGCGCGAGGAGGGGGGGGGGAGAAGGATCAGAAAGGAAAGATATCGCTGACCATAGCCCGTTTATTAATTTGCTATTCCGACATTCACCTCATGTTGATGGGGAAAACTACAGGAAGCTACCGATCAGAGCAGTCGGCAGATAGAGTACTCCTCCAGACAATGCTTGAATTCGTCTAATCGAAATCGAACTAATATCGAAACTAAGTCACAATCGGTCTCTAGGACCTCCCGGCCAGAGGCGAATCCATTAAGTAGTAGGTTATTGAATTCGTCTACTCTTAGCTCGTTCGTTAAATGACAACCCTAATGAGTGAAAGAGCACTCGTTGTCTGGAGGTCGCAGGGGTTTCGGCGTAACGCAGGTGCCCGTCCCGCTGGCGGCGCCGCAGAGCGTGCGCAAGTCGATTGAGGCTTCGCGCTCGCATCCCTCACGGAGGGCGCGCGCTGCATCGCGAGGAGCGCGCATGCGCCGGGGAGCATACGAGGGCGACGCGGCGCGGCGCGGCGCTGCGGATACTTTTTACGACGGAGCAGCCGGTGTCGTGATTTATCGGAGGCGGGGCCGGCGCCCGCGGCGGACGTGGTAGCAGAGAGAAAGAGGAAGGCAGCGGGTACCGGAGGTCGCAGTGGGGAAGGCGTAAACGGGTGTGATGGGGAAACGGCAGGACGTGAGGGTAGGAGAGGGGAGAGAGTAAGGGACAGGCGCTGTGGAATGCTGTAACAACTGGTAAAGGGAAGTATTATAAAGTTCTAGTGGTGAGAAAGTGTAAGGAAGAAAATATACAGGGTAAAGGAGAGACGGGTTGGCGTCAGGAGTAAATGATTTACAGATTATTTGCAAGGAGAAGTCAAGAGAGGAGAAGGAACGTAAGGGTAAAGGCGGGAGCGAGACGAAGGTAATTGGTAGGCAAATGTTGGAATGCGAGGGGAGCAGCGAGAGAATAAATACGAAGTGAAAGTAAGAGATCAAATCTAAAGGCTAGAACCGGTATCTATAATAAACAGCAGAACCAATCCCAGGTAACGTTAGGAGTGGAAACAGATGAAGGCAAAGCAAGGGTGGAGGCGGAAACGGAGCGAAAGTAAGAGGTGTGATAAAAGAAGAGTGAGACAAATGTGAAAGCGGGGCTGGTGGAGAGGAAACGGAGCATTGCGAGGGGCAAACGGATGTAGATCAGCCCGGCGTCGGAGAAGGTAAAAGAAAGATATAAGGACACGACGAATGCGAGAGAGAGAAAGGGGTGAGATAAGGAAGGAAGGGGAAGTCGGGTCGCAGTGAGCAAACTGGTCGGAAGGGCCGGGCGGCGATCGC
>BOPP01000061.1:2395168-2410318 GCA_017312745.1 Gryllus bimaculatus
GTTTTCGGTCAAGGTTTTTACTCTCGTGGGGTTCTCTGTTATTAAAAGCCTGTCGTCTCTGATTATACTGGCGGAAAAGTGATGTACTTGGTGCCGTACGTATTTTTCCTGCTACGAAAAATTTTAGTTCTAACTTATTTCCGAAGCGTGAGCGTCGAGTTTTGTGCTATTTGTTTATATTTTGCCGTTAGTTTTCTTAATATTCATCTAAATCACATAAAAAGATGTTTCATAGAAATTAATAAGATAACAATGGATATCTTAATGTTAAATTCATATATGAACTAAATAGATGTTTCTTTTTAAATGAAATAACTTATTCTTAATTAAATCAGTCGTAAAAGTGATACGAGAAATTTGTAAGTAGAGAACGACGTGAAAAGGAATCGTGACACCTCTAGCAGAATTATAGCATCGTCCGTGCGTTTATCTTCAAAGAAGTGTGCTTTTCCTCTCAAACTCTCAGTTGATCAGATATCCCTTCCCTCATTCGCCTTTACTCTGGCTTCCTTTCTCTCTGTCTTCATCTATGTTCTTCAAGTGTCTGTTTCGTGCCGCTTACTTCATAAACATGCGCTTGCACGACCCTGCAAGTTTTGGAACTACGTATCTACTGAGGCTTGGGAGTTGGAGCAGCCTAAAAGTGTCCTCTGGATGTACACACTGGGGTTTTCTTTAAAACATCGACCAACAGCAGAACGGAGGTTTGTCGAATGTGTGAATTTCATATTGTCACACATTTTACTAGCACATCTCTACACCCGCACGTTTTGCGTGTTTTATTTTTCAATGGATTTTTTAGTTCATTCTTATATCTTAATCAAAAACTTGGAATTTAGTACTAAGCGTGACTGTTGAACGATTAGTCTGGTAGTATACATTTTTTCAGAAAAAAATGCACTGTGATATGCTTACAAAATAAACTACGTCGGCCTGGATGGCTGAGATCGCTGAGGCAGTAGTGCCATACCGATCTCGGACCTAAGGATCGCAGGTTCGAGTCTCGCCTCGGGTTTAGTTATATTGTGTTCGTCCTATCACCCCCATCATATCGTGACATCCTCCTAGATACCATGCCGTTACACGTAATAGCGGTCGCTAATGACCTCGAAGTTGATGAGACCTTAAATAACAAAAAAAATTAAACTAAGTATCCTATATTTTGTCTACATGCCAAAACGTAAATTGATTTCCTTGCTATATGTGCCACTGGTCGTGTACTATTCAGATGTGATAGTTAAAATAAAATATTTAATTAGTTTATAAAACAATTGCAATTTCTGTTTCAAAAATTACACACATCCACTACTCTGCCACACATATTGGGAGACTAGTCGGGTTCTTTGAGCTTGTCCCGATTGGAACGGAGGCTCTCTGTGCGAGATACCTGGAGGAGGGAATATCACGATCAAGCGGGTGAGATACATCACCACAATACTTACAGGAATAATAGACTCTGTAGTTGATTCGCTCAGAATCAATACATCCTTAGACGTTTCAAAATACAGATACCCTTAGGGGAGTCGAAGATCTGACATTTACTTCCATGACATTCAAAGAATTTACGAAGTTACCGGTGAGTTAAGATTTAAGTTTTCTATACCCTCGTACAAAGGTTTAAACGGCGATCAGTCTTAATGTATTTACAATATACTTGTATTTACAAGTCTTCGTATTTGCTTGTATACGAAATCAGTCAACTTATACCAAGAAATATCTTTTATAATTGGCCTACAGTAGTTTACCTACGAATTTTTATTTCATCCGTCCTTAATAGATGTTTTATTTTAACTATGTTTTGATGATTACATTGATGTTCGTCGTTTGTAATCAGTGATATTTTTAGAGACAACATAAATGTCAAATTCCAAGAATTTAATATGAAGAACTTACCATATCTTGTCTATTTCTATTTCTCAGTTATCACTGTAACAAAACTTCTTGGTAATCATCTGACCAAATAATTTCCTAAAATGTACTTGACAAATGCGAACACACAGCATTTTCTGCACATTTAACTGGGTGAAAAACTTTTGTTTTCTTTTTTTTTTGAGTTTCTTTCACAGAGAATAAATGTGTTTCCCTCCTACGTCACTGCTTTTTCCTAAGACTAAAATTCATGTTTATTACTATAGGGTGGAATTTTATGTAAAGTAATACTTCGAATCTACAAACTTTCTTACGCATTACTACGAGGGTGAAGTCACCAAATGATAAACAAGAAATAAAATATTATTTTAAGAAAGTAAATTTCTAATATTTCAGCGAATGTCATGATGTTACATCGGTTGAAATAAAAAAGATATATTATTCGCACTTTTTTGATATTGAGCTCATTATTACAAATCACAGAAATTGTTAATGAGTATGGGTCAGATATTTTAATAAAATAACACATCATTCTATGAATTAGTTGGAGCATAAAAACTCCTTTTTTCGCACATTCATTATGGAGTTTTAGAACTTCATTCCGGTTTTAAAAAGGTTGATCAAACACATTCCATTCCGCCGCGAAGTTCATTCTTTCGTCATAAAAAATTAACTCTGCATTTCGTAGGGAACGAAATACTTCAGAAACTCTGCCTTACTGTCTGTGCGAAGAAAGCCTCCTTGACCACGCTTTTGGCCGCCAGCGCTCTGGGCTGTTGTAGCTATGTGGACGGAGGGGTGGGACGCTGTTGTGGGCTGGAATTGAATCTGCTGCTGCACTGAGGAGCTTCTGGTGGCCGCAGGCTCTGCGGCGTCGGCCAGGCCGCTCGCTCTCCGCCTAATTACGCCACAAATTTATCCGCGCTGGGGACTGCGCGGGGTTTGGGGCGAACAGATCTCCATTGTCGCCATTCTTCCTGCTTCCACGCCAAGCCCACTCTTCTCTTACGCCTCCCTCATCACGCCTTATTCCCCGCGACTTAATATTCGCATCTAAATTTCCACGCTTTTATCCCCGCGTCCTAAGCCCCGGCCCTCAACCCCCGGCCCTCAAACCCCGGCCCTCAACCCCGGCCCTTCAACCCCCGGCCTCAACCCCCGCGCCTCAACCCGCCCCTCAACCCCCGCCCCTCAACCCCGCCCCTCAACCCCGCCCCTCACCCCCGCCCTCAACCCCCGCCCCTCAACCCCCGCCCCTCAACCCTGCCCCTCAACCCCCCCTCAACCCCCGGCCCTCAACCCCGCCCTCAACCCCCGCCCTCAACCCCCTCAACCCCGCCTAACCCCCGGCCCTCAACCCCGCCCCAACCCGGCCCTCAACCCGCCCGCACCCCGCCCTGCAACCCCGCCCTCAACCCCCCCTAACCCCCGGCCTCAACCCCCGCCCTCAACCCCCCCGCAAACCCCCCCCTTCAACCCCCCCTCAACCCCCGCCCCAACCCCCGCCTCAACCCCCGCCTCAACCCCCCCTCAACTCCCGGCCCTCCAACCCCCGGGCTCAACCCCGGCCCCTCAACCCCCCCGGCCTCAACCCCCGCCCTCAACCCCCGGCCCTAACCCCGCCCTCAACCCACGCCTCAACCCCCCGGCCCTCAACCCACGGCCCGTGCGTAGATAGCCCGGCCCTCAATACCCGGCCAACAACCCCCACCCTTCAACCCGCGCTCACAATTCCCACGTAAGGTGCAGAGGTGAGTCAGAGCGTTATTGTGCAAGTCCAGTGCTGCTGACCAGAACTCCTAGTTTGAGTCTCCGCTGATGGTAGGATTTTCGAGACTAGCTAAAAGCATGTCCGAATTCTGTATCTATCGGGGAGTTTTAGCGGCTGACTCTCTAATCAGTATTTGTCCATATCTCCAATCAAAACGTCATTCCGAACAGCGAGAACAACAGCTACGTATCCGCCGCATGATCTTCTTCCTCTTCCTTGTCCTATCCACCAGGGGCGTACCTCTCACCTCTCGAGGAATGCCAGCCACACTTACAGATTAATGATTCTTAACCAGGTTGACGCGCTCGAATAACTAATCAATCAATCAAAAAATTCCTCGCCCACTCAATCCTCGCGCCTAGCTTTCCCAAAGCTTTTCCCAGTGCCTCGTTCCCCGCAACAGCTTCCCGTTAACAGATTCTCTGCCACGCTCTCCATGTTTCACCGCTCCCTGCGGTATCTCTCATCGTTACGCTCATATACGCCCAAATTCATGCTCCATGCTCCCATCGACACCCTCCCAGCCCACACGCTCATGACACACTCCTCGCTGATACGCAACAGCCACTCCTGCCCCTCGCGCCATAGCCGAAAGTCCCACTACCAACACCCAAGCGTTTTCGCCCCCCAAATTCACTCTGCGCGGTGACGCGAACGAGAATATCTATGTTTATAATGTGGTCGTTACGTGGAAGTTTCCTCATTTAGAGAATTAACATCGGAAAAAAACGTATTTTTTTTGAATTTTGCTTCAAAAAGAACGTATAAAAAGGATCCATTCTAGAAAAATTGTTTAAGAAAAACTTTGAAAATAACAATTCATATGAATTCTGCAACTTAATGTAATGATAATTCTATTTTTTTCTTTAATAATGTTTGATAAGAGTATTTCTTATTTAACTTAATTGTATTTTTATTATATTAATTAATTTACATTTGCGATAATTGCGAAACTGATAGAGAGTCTGATTGTTGTTAAAGTCTTTTTATGAACAACATTTAATCTACGTTTTTTTCACTTATACTTGTATCATTTGGCGGAAAAAAGCTGATTGATTGTGCTTTAATACACAATTTCAAGTTCAGTTGTAGTAAATCAAAACTGAATCTCCGCAGCGAAAACAAAGAGTTTAGTACTATGTTAAAAAAAAATGAATCTCCTATGCAGAGAAATCTAAGTTGCGGGAACAAATTGGACACAACGGAATTAAATCAGCGAGTGAAGTTTATAATACTTCGATATTCCGCACTCACGCTTTCCTCTGCAATGGCACAATAACAACACTACGTACATTTGCGCACGCAGAATTAACGAGGATGTGTGAATTAAACATCGGGATTCGCAGGGCGAGACGTGCTTCGCCCTGCAGACCGCAAGCGCGCTCGGAAGGAGTGTATCCTGCGCGCGCAAGGGCGGCATATGCATGCACGCCGCGTGGCCCAAAGGCGCACCGAGGTCACCCCCAACCAATACCCGCCCCCCCCGCTCCCCGCCCCCACCGCCACCCCTGCCCCACACCGCCGAACTGCGCCGCCACCCCCGGCCACGACTTTGCCCCGATCCATCTGTCGACTCACCCCGTCCCCGCCCCACCACCCGTCTCCACCTCCCATCACCCCGCCCCCACAAACGCCGTTCGCCTCCACTACCGACTGCCCGACTCCAACCACTGCCCCTTGCCATCGCCGGCCACCGCTTTACCCCCCCGTCTTGCCGAACACCACATTGACTTGCTCCGTCCTTCCGCACAACCCCGCCGCAACCCGCCACTATTTCCGCTTCCTCCACCTCCGCCAGCACTAACTTGCCGCCGCTCCGCCGACATTACAAGATTGCAGCATGTTCACCACCCTCTGTTACCCCTCCTCGTTTATCACAGCCATCAGCACGGCCGTCCCACCCACCATCATCTCGCCAGACACTGCCGGAGGCCCACCGCTGCACGCGGCCAACGCCGATGCGCCGCGGGATCCGGCGTCCCCGATTCGCCTCCTTCTGCCACGGGCCGAGCTAAGCACGCAGCAAACCTCCCTGAGAGGCCCCGCGCCGTGGCAAACTCCTGGCCCACGCGCTGCCCGCGAACTAAACACGGACCGAAACGGCACGAGGTGAAATTCTCTTTGCAAAATTTCTATTTTAAGCGGGAACCTAGCAGGTATAGTTGTATAAGTTACTTCGTCGCCACGGGCAGAGTTACTTCAATTCTGTAATAATTTATATTTGCACAAACTTACGTAATTCAGAAACAAACAAAAAAAATGCGTAAATGCTGAGTTGCAGGGATGAATGTGGCCCTGTCTTATTTGCATATAAAGTCAAGAACAGGTCAGAATGGATACGAATGAAATCCATCACACCTGTATTTGTTCCGTAAGAATACAAAACCATTCTTTTTCTTCTTCTCCTTCTTCTCCTTCTCCTTCTTCTTCTTCTCCTTCTTCTTCAAAGAATTAACTACACTTAATCTACCTTCTCTCAGTAACTTATCAGCAAAACGTTTTCTCTGGTACTTCTGTCTCTCATCTTCTACAGGTCTCTCAATCTCCACCCCCTACTGCGTAGTTCTTGTCTTGGCAGCAAAGCACAACTGCGGGCTGTCGGCAGCGCATCGTTTTTCTTCCGTGGAGAGCCCTCCTTCTAAGCCCGCGTCAGCGAGCTCGCGCCGTTCCGTCTCCGACGGCCAGCGTCGGCCTCCGTCCTTTGTCCCGTCCGCGTCGCCCGTCGTCGCTGCCTCCGCCGCCCACACCTCGGCGCCACGCGACGTCGCGCTGCGCGGTCGCATGAATGTTTAAAGCCCCTCGCCGCCGCAGCCGCCTGCGACAACCATTCCGCAACTTTTCACACGCGCCGCGGTGGTCGCAGCTGCCGTCAACGCCCCCCTCCCCCGTCACCGCTGCGCCGCCCCACTTTGCAGACCGTGCCCAGACCCGTCTCTGAAGAACCACACCACCTTCCACACCCCTTGCTCTCTACCACGGCGTCACCCTCGACTTGCAGCCATGCTTGTTCCAACTCCCTTGCCCTAGGCCACAATTCCGCTCACGCTCACGCTCTCCCCAACGTAGATTTTTTTTTGGTTTGTTGATTAGTGATTTCGATCGCGTCAATTAGTAAGGTTATTTGTGCCGTAAGTGTAGTGCATGTTTCATTGCGGGAGGTGGCGGGGATCGCTCCCGCTGGATGGTTAGATCCGGCGCCGACCTACCGTCGGCTAAAGAGGTTTTCCCCAACCAGATACCTCCTACCAGTGGGGCGCCGCCTCAGTCGGAACAAGCTCTAAGCTCTCGACTGGTCTGATGTATGGTAGTGTTGTGAATGTAAGTGTAAGCAAGAGATCAGGTTAGGATAGGACAAGGAAGAGGAACGAAAGATCGCGCGTTGTAAATTGCCAGTTTGTGAGGGTACTGCTCCGGCATTCGCCTGGTGTTGATCGGGGAAACCACGAAAAACTGCGGACGAGAGCAGCCGGCCGCTAGAATTCCTTTCCAGACAGCGACTGAACTTAACCTCGCTATCTAGCCAGTATCTGCCACCGTCGTCTCTCTAAACAAAGGACCTGACCCCACAGTCAGAGGCACTGCAGTGACATCATTTGTTAATACCTTGGGCCACATCTCCCAGTTCACCCTTTACCTATTCCACGTCCTCGCCATCGCTGACTCTCGCGGATTAGCCCTCGCCCCAACGCATGTCCTCACTCACATCATCGTCCAAGCCCTTCCCCGTATTCAGCTCTGTGAACTCGCCCAAACGAGCGTCATTGTCAGTTCGTTTCTAAGAAATCACATGCATCGCAACAGGGTTTAAACTCGCGCTTCACCAACATAGTCACCACTGCGCGTTCGGTACGTCAAAGGAAACTCCATCTCACACTTTGACATCCGTCACCTGCTGTCAGTAATATCGTTCAACTCACCCTTTTCCCTTCTAGAGGGGCCGTTCCCCGCAACACCTCATGCATCTGCGCAGACATAGCTCAGGCACTAACCTTTCCTCCACTCTCTTTATGCCCCAACATAACCATTCTTTAAGAGCACGTTTCATGCCCGCACTATTGCTCTTCTCTTTGGCGACGTTGATAACTCCATCAAAGGCGTGTATTCGCCATCCACGGACATCGGAAGTACCACCAGCACCATTTTATCATCATTCCTCTCATCGTATCCATTTTCCGCCCTAACATTTTTATATAAGACCGCCTCTGCCATCGCATTTTTCGCTGTAAGTACTGTCGTAAGCTGCTTCCACGGGCTACGTGGAAACGTCACAATCACCATCGTGCTGCCGTCGCTTCGGTGCTCTCAGATTGAGAGCTTTCCCCTTATAGGTGAAGAGCATTTTTAGGGAGTATTTTAAGGCTCTTTTAGATAGTATTGCAGGGCTTTACGTTCAATTGAGAAGTTTCCATGTGTTACAATATTAAATAATATTTTAATTTTAAAATAAATGTTAATGATTACTAAATTCATGGTTATTTTCAATGCAGAAAGTCTAAACCAGCTCGTTAACATAGTATTGTTTTCCCATGCTTTACAATTCATTTTTACATCAAATTTTGACTCATCAGGATGATGAGTGACTCCGATGACAATAGTTTAGAAGATATTTCTTTCAAAAATTCTGAGACATTTCTAAAATACACACTTTTCTATTATACGTACAGGTAAGGAGTTAAGTTTTCTAATAGACAATCGATTATTTCGAAATTGCTGTTCGGAGAGGACGGAGAAGCGAGAAGCGAGCGAGGTGGAAGGTGGATAGAGCAAGGGCAAGGGGAAGGGGAAGGGGAAGGGATGAGGGAAGATGAGTCGTCTCGTCGGCGAACGCCCTGCGGCGGGCCCTTGTGCTAACACGCGATAAGAGAAGCTAATATCATTCTTCATTTCGCCTATTGAGAACGGCGCCGGCATTCTGTTTCCTTAGGCCTCGGGCCTATCTCCCTTCGGCTGCGGAAACGCTGCGGAGCTACAGTCGTCTCCCATCTTTTACCCTCCCCGCCTCTCCGCCTACTTCCGGCCACGATTCCTTCCCACACTCCTTTCCTCACCGGGCCCTCTCTTCTCTTACCGCCTTATAGGTGGTTTTCTGCCCGGCTCTCTTATCTCTTTAGTCTTCTAATCTGTCATGTCATTCAAGTTGAAGCCACGCACCCCTCCTCCGTCACGCCCGACTCTGATTACCTTCGCTTTCTTATGACCCACTCTCCCCTTTCCCCGCCATCCCCTCTCCCACGCCACGTCCCCTCCCCGCACTGCCCTCCCCCGCGCCACTCCCCTTCCCCGCCACTCCCCTCGTCGCCGCCAATTATTTCATCCGCTTTCTGCGCCTCGCTCCCCATGCACCGTCTTTGCTCGTACTTAAGATCTTTCTGCCGCGCGCCGCTGACAAACGACAAAGAGGGCGGTTTGGCCGGATCTCCGCTTTCGTTTCTTAAACATTCGTCCACTGCCATCATCCAGCATCAAGGTTATATTCCCTTCAGTTTTCTGTCATTCTTCCCAATGGCAAAGACAAAGATACACAATTTCTAAAATCCCACAGAAAAATCATGAAAATGTCTACTTCTTCAATTATTTTATTTCATCAGTTGTCGACATTTCCTACGCGTAAGCATTTCTAAAACTGTCACCCTGGTGTTATTCCTCACAGTAGAAGTTCAAATATAATGATGATTATGATAATAATAGTAATAATAATAATTAATTTATAGAAATCCTTGAACAACTCATGACATCACAATTACCAGCATCACAAATGCGTTCTGATTTTCCCTTTGTATCCCACTCTGCTGGGAACCTTGTGAATCTAATATTCCAGTGTTGCGAGTTTACGTACACAAACGCTCATTTAACACGAACAATAAAACTGAGTTCTGCGAAACGAGAGAGACGAATTTCCTCGCTACCCTTTACATTACCGATCGAGTTCCAACGGCATCTAGCTAACACAGTGAGGTGAACAGGTATCGCGTTAAGGCAAGAATCGTCTGAGGCATGTGAGCCTTCATTTCTTACTTGCCATATGGGTGTGCATCATTCAGTTTAATTGAAAAGCCGCGCATAATGTATGCCAGAAATATGCCTACTGTTTCACTAGAATCGCGATCTCTGTCTAGAAAGTCTCATGAATATGGATTTGCAACAGTACTTTGTGCTCGATAATAACTATTAACTGCTTCAGTTGTCATTTGGCCGCATTTTTACAGTAGACTGTATTTTTAAAATGTGCTTGCAGTTATGCAGAATATTGAATCTTTAGACGGCACCAATTAAAATTAAAACACAACTTTAGACGTTATACTGCTGATTTAATCAGAAAAACACATATCGTATTATTCCTGAACTATTGTAATTCCTGTTGTTGTTGTCTTTTACCTAAGAGAAACTAGAGTAGAGAGAAAGTTATGTAATGCTGCGCGGAAAACGACGAATGTTCAGCAGAAAAATTCTTATTACAGGACTCTGGTAATGAAAACATGGGTAAATCCAGTTGCTAAACTTAAGGGGGCAAGTTCTCTAAAACATGGTTTGGCCACAATTCAAGTTTTGTGGGTCTTTGATATTGAACCGAATGACGACAAACGTCCGTCCGTCAATCTGTTCGTCTCTCTGTCCGTCTGTGAACAACGCTAGTGGCTAAACCGTCCAGCCGATTTTCTCCAAAGTTGTTATTCCTCAATCGATCTGGCTGATGTCGCAAACCCTTGAGTTTGAAACAGAGATTTTAATTTTAGAGGGTACTTTACTTGAAATCAACGGAACATTTTCCAAATTTTCAAAAAATAGCTTCATCCTTTTGAATTTTATTTTGTTGTTGGATAGTGTGAAGAACGTTTAAGTGAATAATATAAGTCTCAAGTTTGTTGAAATTTTAAAATTAGAACTAAAGTATTAAATACAGAGATTTTTCCCCTTAATGAAATCCGTTCCTTAAAGATAGATTTTGAGAAAAAATCATTTTTCGAAAATTTGAAACATCATTGCACAGTTTTGCATGAAAATACGATGAGAAAGTACGTGTTGCTGTTAATTTGCTTAGTGCGAAAATTTGAAAAGAAATTGGAGTGTTCTTTATCACAATACTTTCTAACTAAAGATATATTTTGAAAATAACGGAAATTGTAAAAGCAAGAGGACATTAGTTTATAGGAGATTCGTTAGTTTTAATTATTATTAATTAATTTAAAAATACAGCTTATTTTGTTTACATTAATGTATAAAATATAATTCTCAGTTTCTAATTTTTCATTTGATTAACGATATTATGTAGCCATATAATCCGTCTTTTGATAACGTTCTCTTTTCATTTCAGTCTTTTCTTTCTCACGCGCTACCAGCGGCAAATGCTGGCAGAGTGATGCGTTGAAGAATGAAGCAAAGCGCTTTCTTTAGACAAAGAAGTAATTAATGATGCTGAGGCATTTTTCTAATACGGCAGATGAAGTAGTTGTTATAAAGAAAACTCATGAAGCGGCAATAGTCATATCGTTTTTATTACATCTATTCGCAAACAGAACTCTTTTTTTATTATATCTTCTTGCAAACATAACTCTTTTTGCCTGTTTTTCGCGTTTTCTATGCCGTAGTCGTTTTGAGGTGGACAAACATGATTTATACTTATACTTTAGTAATCTTTCTAAGTATTTCTTTTAGAATGAAGTAAACTAATTGATCGCAGGATCAGGAACACTGGTGCTGCGAGGAGATTCCGTTTAGCAGTTTCTGAGTCGCACATCTCTTTCATAGTTTTGAAATTATGTCTGTGAACTAATGGATTTTCTCAAATGCTTTCGTATCCTTGTTCATAACCATGAGAGTGACGGAGCTGAAATACATTCAGTCTACACAAATTTTCAAATAATGTAACCTATAAATATTATGAGAAATAAAATTAAGAAAGTTCGAGTTCACGGCCAAAGTTCGATTTTTTTTCTTTCTCAACAAATATTGTTGAGATCTTTCGAAATCGGTAGATGCGATTCAAACATATTGGACGCGAACCTTTGCTTTCATAAACGATTGTGGGGAAAATGTCACAATTAGGAATATTGTTTGACATGAGTATTCATTCTGCAACTGTGCGCATCGATCCGTGAGCATTTTGTTATACACGGCTGCTTCTCATGAGCGTTCAAAGAGGGAAAGGTTTATTTAATTACACATTTTATCTGTATTTCTGTATTATTTGCAAAATATCTCTTTGGACAGTGTAGTACTGCAGTTCTACACAAAATTTCAGAACTAAAATTCTCGTAAGTGCACCAACAGTGAAACGATTGGAAACGTTTGACTTCAGTTGCACGTTTTTTAGCCGCTTCCGTCCAGCAAGGACAAAAAACGAAGATATCGATCTAGTTAAAATCCTCCAGTGACATGGGCAAATCCCATTCCCCAAACTGTGTAAGTAATTTTGGTACGATCCCCTAGCCCCAAGGCTAAAACACATGTCCCTGGAACATGATGTATTTGAAATTCCTGTCGACCTAAAAATTCCACCTCTGATTGATCGGGACATTCTGTGACTTATTCAACCTCCGCGTTTTATTTATTTATTTACTTATTTGTTTATTTATATTCCTTCTGAGAGACTTCATGGCTCTATGCCGCTATGTTCCAGAGCCAGACTACACCGCAATTAAGGTTGAGTGCATATTGTTCATGCAATGGTTTGCAGTGCGGGTGGTCACCTGTAGTTATCCCATTATCTCTGTTGATCGATATTTGCTGTGCGTATGTCAATGCTGTACTCAACAGCGCATTCTCTCTGCTTCTCACAAACAAAAAGCAGGAAATTCGCAACAGATGTTTGTCGCGAGGGGATGTTAAATATTGTACTACATAACTTGCAAACGTATTATGGATGGTATGTACACACTTAAATACTTTCCAATAATCACATACTGTCGTCCGCATCTCTGCTTTGTAATTATTATTCGAGTAACAGACAGGTATTTACTGGTCCTGAAAATTTCCAATATTACTTCCTGGTTGGTTCTTATACACAATATACATTGTGCATATTGTTGAGAAGTTGTCAAAAATACACTTAACTAGTTTTAAAATACATAATGTACTTCAAGTGAGATCTTCACTGTTCATCTCGAAGTGACATAGAATATTAAATTTCAGAGTTTAACTGAAATCGCATATTCAAAGTGATAACCTATTGCACTTTGCTTATTACCCTTAACCACCTTTCACGTTTAAAATTTGTAGCATTTTCTTTTTTATATAACCTAGGTTTTTTCTCTGACGTATCACTTTACATATGCAATAATAATAATAGTTAATTAAAATTTACCTGTGAGCTATTTTACTGCTTTTTTGTTTTGTTTTAGCACTATTTGCTCACTAATTGCTAACTAACCACGCATGAACTGCAATAAAATATCATTTTTATTTCAAATAGGCTACAGTGAATATTCCACGCGAATTGAACTCGTTCAAATTAAAATTTCCCTTCACAATATTTGCATGAAGTAATTACTTCCAACATACCAGAGTGGAAAAATGTGCATGCTCTGATATATCATAGTCTCTAAGTGTAATGTATCCAAATATTACTATCCTAGCAAAGGGCTAACAGTAATCAGTCGAGGAATATGTAATTCTTCTCCTGAAAAATGTATCAAGTATCTCTAAATATTGTATTCCAAGTTTAAAACTCTTTATTACATTCCTTCCTAAGCAATAAGAAATAAATTAAAGAATTGCAATGAATTACTATTTTTTTTTTGCCTTCCGTAGCCCAGTCGCAAAACGAAAACGGGTATAAATCGTATGAGGTACAAATCCCAGCCTTGGTCCCATGCATTGCGGCTCGTGCCTCAGTCGACTGCGCACTTTGGTTGACTGCTCACGCTGTTACCAGTACTATTTTAGGATTGTTCCAGAGCGCACATAGAAATCATGGAAGCTATAAATTGAGGTTGACCTCAGCGGTTCCGTAATGTCGGTATCTCCCAAATGTAACATCGAGTTGCAATCCACCGTTACACCGTTCTGTGTTGTGGTTTCACTAAACTCCCAACTTTACCAGGTATTAGAACAACATAGTTATACAATTTGTGCTCCATGCGTAACCCCTCAGAGACTTGTTGCAAGTACTTGCGAGGAACAAATAGAAAAACTTATACAGTGGGAGTGTTGGCAAACATTGGTTTTTAAATACAGTTGAAGGTGTAACGAAACTTAAGAAACAAAGTACTTTTTTTTGTAATAACGAGCTTATTTTATATAGAGAGAGCATATCAACGTGTCGGTAATACTGTATGTTTCATTATAGATATATTTTGTTATAATCAGTTACACTTTTTAGTATTTTAGGCAATATGAAACTTTGACAAAGCTTGCTTTATAAATTAAAAAAAATGTTTTTTGCCCATCAAAAATATTTTTTGCTATGGCCCTCTTTTTCCTCAAACAACTCGTTGAAGACTTTGTTTCAAATTCTTTATAAACTACTTAACTTTTTTGTGAAAGAAGTTAATGTTTAAAATACCTTTCCATTAGGTATTTTATACTAATGTAATTTACTTATTAGCTTAATGTTTTATTCAATGCTATTAAGCGGAGGAGTAATTGAATATTAAGGAACTAAAATTTAAACTTATTAATGTCAAGTATTACATAAATTTATATAATGAAATTAAGTATATAGATTAATAAATAACCATTGAGCGAATAGTATTTTATCAATATTTACTTATGTATGATGTGTTTTGTAACTGCGTACATTATAAAAATGAAATAAATCAGTTTAAAAATCTCAGAGAATGATGAACACGTATGCTAATACTTCATAATACCAGTTTGCAAACAAAAATAGAAAAATCAATGTTGGTTTTGCATTTCACACATTTTTAATGCAGAATTTCAAGGATAACTAGCATCGTAATTCACGAGACCATTCATTTATCCTTACGTTTATGGCTGATTACTTATCTGAGAGTTGAGTTCCCCCTTCGAAAGGGCAAGCGATTTATAGACAACGAGCGTTCGCCTTAACATTTTAGAAATGAAATATTAACATCTTCACATACATGGTGAAATGTAAAATTGTTTGGAAATTAATAAGATTTTTGAAAATACATTTTCTCTCACAGACTTATTTTCGCATCATTAGTTTTAAAATTCCCAGATTTGTTATTTTTTATATATTTTATTGTTTCGGCAAGAAGAGGCTTTTTACTTTCGGAAGCGATGCGAGTGTACAAATGCCAAACGCATGTTTAGTAAAGTGTTTTGTACACCAGGATCCTCTGTAACGCACTGCAGTGAGCCGCGTATGGCCGGGAGTGATTCGCAGAATCCATTGCCTCTCAGCGCAGCGGTCGAGTGTGCCTAGCACGTGTTTCCGCACCACAGACGGCGGCCGCACTCCGCCCCGCATCTCCCTTCCTCCTCTTCTGCCTCCCTCCCCGGTCCTCTCATATTTCCTCTCACAGCACTAGGCTTGCCCCACCTTCTCCTCCACACACCACGCCCAACCCCGACCCGCCATGCTCCGG